>CAUYRT010000896.1:0-28993 GCA_963574885.1 Lepilemur ruficaudatus
GACTCCTGGGCTCAAGCGATCCGATCCTTCTGCCTCAGCCTCCCGAGTAGCTGGGACTACAGGCACGTGCCACCATGCCCAGCTAATTTTTTCTATATATTTTTAGTTGGCCAATTAATTTCTTTCTATTTTTAGTAGAGACAGGGTCTCGCTCTTACTCAGGCTGGTTTTGAACTCCTGACCTTGAGCGATCGGCCCGCCTCGGCCTCCCAGAGTGCTAGGATTACAGGCGTGAGCCACCGCGCCCAGCCCCCTGGCTCAGTTTTACTAGGCCTTTGTCTCTCGAAGCCTTTATAAATCTCATCTTTTGCTGTTTGAGATCTAAAAGTAGTTAGTCCTTCTGTCTCTGCAAAGACCTGGATTCCTAGACTCTCTGTATTTTCTTTTTCTGTATTTCTTTTCTCTGTATCTCTTGTCGGAAAATTTCTTTTTTCTTATGTTTGAAAACTGGCTATTTCTTTCCTGAACTCATCTCTTCCTTGCAAAATCTTGCAACTGAGTTTCCATCACTGACTGATTGATTCTTCCAGCCATTTGCCTTAGAGCTGCTGAGTCGGTAGGCACAAGGTAAGCTTTGAGTTATCACAGAAACATTTTACGAATTGTTTTGCCACTGCATATTATTATCACCATCTTTCTAGCTTCCAATATTAGTTCCCTTGCTGCTTGCTACTGAACTCATAAACAATTGCCACATATTTTAAGCTTTAATTATAGCAATACCCTACTTCAAAGTACCAATTTCCACCATAGTCAGGATCATTAATACTGGCTGCTGTAACAAATAACTCCCCCATCTAAGTAGATTAACACTTAATTTCTTGCTCACATCACAGTCTTGTATCAGTCATTCAGCTCTCCTTCAAATGATGATGGTGCAGGGATCCAGGCTTCTTCCATCTTGTAATGACACTTTTTCAAGACATGGCCTGTGCAGTTTCTAGAGAAAGTGAAGAGAATGAGAGAATTCACACTAGATTCTTAACCTCCATAGCCAGAATGACACCAATATTGCTGCTTAAATTCTATTTGCCAGAAGTCGTCACATGGCTATCCTAAACACAGAGGAGGATGGAAAATGTAGGAGAGTATATGGATATTGCAAGCACTGACACTCTGTCATGTCTTGCTTATTATTAATATTTGACTTCTCCTTCCCTATCCCACTAGAATATAAGCTTCATAAGGGCAGAGATTTTGGTCTATTCCTTTCACCTTTGCATCCTCAGTACAGGCAGTCCCTGGGTTACAGATGACCTGACTTAAACAGTGTTCCATACTTATAAACAGGATCCTGAGGCTCCCCATAAGGATAACTTATAATTAAATATTAATAATTAAATTGATAATTTGGGGACTAGTTTCTTCTGTACATGTAGACAAATCCACATGGCATAAGCAGTTCTTTGGTGCAGCATCTTTACGCTACTGGCTAGTCTCATTGTTTCTAGGGTCATCTGTGCACAGCATCACTTTCATCTTAATTTTTAAATTCTATTTTGTGATTCTATGTTTACCCGTATGACCACGCCTCCAAAGTGAAAGTCCACTGCAAGTCCAGGTGAGCCTGCAGCGAAGAGAAAGGTGATTACAATGGAAACAAAAGGAGAAGTAAGTATTTGGAGAAAGGCCAGATGTCTTGATTCACTGGGAAAGCATTAAGTTTCAGTTGCTCAACTATCGGAATAATTATAAAGGATAAAGTGAGATTAATGGAACATGTGAAAGACAGTGGTCTACTGAAAGCAATAATTACTACAAAGTAGTGTAGTGGATTAACATTCCTATTAGCCTAGGGTTGATACAACATGAGGTGAGTGTTAACATTTAATATTCTATTTTAAAATTTCTATCTCCTATCTAAACTTTTTGTATGAGTTTGTTTTTATGTTCTGTTTGTTTAAAGTAAAAGAAAGAGCAAAACAGTTTCGGTATCTTATTATTATAGTACAGGAGTATTATTATTATTACAATACTGTATTATTAAATGAGCCATTATAGCATTGTTATTGTTATTATTATCATATATGCACTGTCCATCAGGGATCTGAGTTACATACAAATCTGACTTAAAGATGCCCTCAGGAATGTATCTCATCCATAAAACGGGGACCGCCTGTACTTAGAGGAGTGCCTGGCTCATAGTAAGTGGTTATTAAACATTTACTTAAAGAATATATGAAAGAGAGAATCCATAAATTCTTACCATTAGTAATGAGTGAGAAATTAGAAGACAACAAGAAAGGATTTTGAGTAACCAAAATAGATATCACAAAATTTATGCACCAAAGCTCATGTACATTATCCACTGAACCTCCTCCCTCCCACAAGCCATTTCAGATAAAGTTCTAATGAGAATATTTATCTAGTCTGTCAATTCCACAGCAGACCATAAGCTTAGAATGAAATAAGAAAGTTTACCAATTAAAGAAAAGATGGTAAGTGATAGCTACGAAAAAAATGTGAGGTTCTAAAGAAAAAGTTTCTCAAAGTACAACCAAAAAATCTACAGTAGCCTGAAACCATTTAGCGTATGGGCAAAACCACATATATCTACAAGCTCATAAGCATATCACTGAATCATAGCATAGTAAATAAATCATAGCCACTATGAATATAATGAGTTAATTATGTTAAGTATACTTTTTTTAGGAAGGCAGAAAAGTTGTAATACATTTACAATATATTTTGGCAGTCAACAAATGGATGTCCTTTAGTCATGCCCCAAATTCCCTAGTTGTAACTATTCATTCCCTTAGGATGGGTGATAGATGAAATGCAAGAATGGATATCTCAAGTTAATATTGTGTTTAAATTAGTCATTTCTTCAGTTGGAAGCTCACACACTCTAAATGCTACACTGATGAGGCCACATTCAGAGTATCAGGTTCAATTAGGGACAGAGCCAGGTGTTGTGGGGACTGAAGATTATACAATTCAAGGTACTCTATAAGGAAAAAAATACACGCTATAAATACAAAAGGAGGTACAAAAAAGAATATTTAGAATAAAAAACCCAACAAATCATACATTTTAAAAAACCTCATAATACTAGACCTCACCAAATATAGGAAAATATCACAATTTTAAAAATTAATTAACTGCCTGATACACCTTTGTGATTCGTTTTCTTACATATTTTGGCTTTATACTCTTTGATTTTCTCTTCATATGAAAATTATTTGTCACATTATGTTCTATAAAGCTAATAAATATTTCAGTCTTCCTATTTGCAAAGTTGAACAAAATTTGTTTTTATTACTGATAGTTCAGAAGAGTTTCTTTTCTGCTCACAACACATTATTGGGAAAGTCATATACATTTTTAGGATTATTGTCAAATATGGGAAAATCTCTCCTCAAATTTATTTCATATACAAAGAATAAAATGTGGGAGGATTTTCCACATTTTAGTTCTGGATCCATACCTTTCAAACATCACTTGACCCATTACCCATATACTCCGTGCTGGGTCCTGAAGTATGCAATTATTTGGTGATATAATTTTTATCTCTCTACTCCTATGTCACCACACTGAAGTGGCTTCAGGTGGCTGGAAGCCTTTGAGCAGTCAAAATAGATGTCACTGTTACAATGGGCTGTAATGCCCCCAACTAAATTTATTCCATTTAACTAACTCAACTTCCCCTTAGACAGATCCCCAAAATGCTCTCAACTACTCCAATTCTTCCAGATACAAAGGGAATGATGGCAAAGAGGAAATCAGAATGAAAAGAGACAGCAGCCTTGTCTTAATTCAGGCTGCAATAACAAAGCATCATAGACTGGGTGGCTTATGAATAACAGAAATTGATTTCTCACAGTTCTAGAGGCTGGAAGTCCAAGGTCAGGGTTCTAGTATGGTCATGTTCTGGTGAGGGCCTCCTTTCAGCTGCAGCCTGCCATCTTTTGTTTGTATTCTCACGTGGCAGAAAGACGGTGAGGGAGCTTGCTGGGGTTTCCTTCATACAGGCACGCATCCCATTCATGAGGCTCCACCTTCATGAGTGAATTACATCCCAAAGGCCCAGTCTCCTAATACCATCACGGTGGGGATTAGGATTTCAACACATGAATTTTGGGGAATACAAACATTGCAAATCTCTTCAGATTAAATTTTCTTACTTTTGAAACTTCTACAAAAACATCAGACCACATGAACATGTTTCTAAGGCCCCTCCTGTGGTGTTGGAAGGAGCCTGAAGTTTAAGTTTCTTGGAATCTACCTTTAGGTTTAGCTTTGGACACTATGCTTTGGGAGAAG
This sequence comes from Lepilemur ruficaudatus, assembly GCA_963574885.1. Taxonomy (NCBI): domain Eukaryota; kingdom Metazoa; phylum Chordata; class Mammalia; order Primates; family Lepilemuridae; genus Lepilemur; species Lepilemur ruficaudatus. The sequence continues at coordinate 4,264 of CAUYRT010000896.1, forward strand.
CAGTCACAAACCTTAGCACATCAATAGAAAGGCAGTCAGCTGGGATGATGAAGGGCCAGGAAGCTTATAATATGATGAACAGTTAAGGGCCATGCAAAGATCTTAGAAAAGAGACAATTCAAGTGGTTCACAAGTTGTCTTTAGTGCTTGGAGTCCCATCAGGCGGAAGAAGTATTTTAACTCAATATAAAGAATCACTTTCTAATATCAGGCCAGTTTCAACGCAGAATTGACCATCTTGTGAGCTTGTGAAATATTAATCTCTCTTTATGGGAATGGTTCGAGAACAGGCCAGGTGAGATCCAGTCATGGATCCTTTGAAGGGCAGACCCACAGTGGGTAGTGATGGTGATGGGGGATGGGGGATGTAGTATGAAAGAACCTAGCCTTTACACACCTTTGCAAGTCTGAGATTTGGGGGTGACTTTGTTACTCATTTTATTTGATGCCTTAGTCTTAGTTTTAATGGCTGATATGTAGAAAGTCTTAAAGACAGTTGGGGACGCTTTTAAAGTGAGAAAAAAAAATGTTTTTAAACCTAAGGCAGCGATAATGATCCTCTATCATTTTTACCTCTATTCATTTTTAGGCTTTTGGATTTAAAGATAGACTGTAACATAGTTACTATCTGCAGCTCAGGTTCCGCAGTGGTTAACACAGGAAGCTAAGGGTTGCCCGTGTGAGTTTGCTGGGTCTGAGTAACCTGTAGAAATAAAGCATCATGTGAGATCCCCTAGGATCCCTACTCTTCCAGTAGAAACTGGAATTGGACCTTTGGAGGTGAGGAGGCCATCAATTCTGCAGAGTAGCCTGGGATGGTGCCTAGGATGATAGATGCAGGGGACTAAGGAGTCACGGCTCTTTTGTAACATGTGACAGAATGCAACTGAAACCGAACTGAGGAAATTATAAAGGAGAGGATTTATTGGCTTCAAGAGCAGAGTTCGCTGCAGACACATTTACCTCCTGAAGCTCCAGAGAGGATCAGACCCTCTCTTCCTTTAAAGTTGGCTTCATTTGCATGCACTGGTGGTCCTCGTTACCACTGGCTTCCATCCTTCCAACTTACACATCCTAGTTTAAAGAGTTTATTTTTCTGAACTGATCCAACCGAAGCCCCAGACTGAGTTCCTGGGCCAACATGCCCAACCCAGAGCCACTCACTGTGGTCTGGAATATGATGACTGGCTAGTCCTAGGGAGTGAGGGTGGGAGGGGTCAGTGTCCTGGAACCACAAAGACTCATTGTGGATGAGGGGGAAGGGTAGTTCCCATAGGAATAATGAACCGCTGTTACCAGAAAAGGCGGAGAGATGGATAATACTGAGCACACATACTAAAAAATCTCCAAATAACGGATATCCACTATTTGGGGCAAGATGTGTTTTGGGACTTCTTCCATATGGGTATAGTTAAACTACAAAATTGAGTAAATCTTTCCCACATCTGGATAGATACCATGCAGGAGGCGAGGGGGGGCATATCTTTACATGTCATCATTTTTTCCTTTTTCTCCTAAGGGGGACTGAGTCAATGAAGATGCTACAGAAGAAGTAAATAGTAAGCCCAAAGTATTAATACAGTAATTGTTAATTTTAGTGCCCTCTTTAGGCAAAGTATCTGGGAACGCTTTCAATAATCCATTTTTCATCGTGACCACACCCCGTGTAGGTGAGTATTATCGTCTTGCCCTTGCAGTTGGGGAAAGCGAGGTATGCCACTCCTCCATTCAGCTTTCTGATGAGCTTTGGAACAGTCCTGCCGGCATGACCTCAGAGGGTCTCCTCCATCATCCGCGACGCCCCTAGGAGTCCTCATGTCCTTCGGCTTTGCGGAAGGAGGGCAGCTCAGGTTCCGCCGCAGCCTCGGGACTTGTCCTTCGCCCAGCTGCACCCGCTCCGCTCTCCCGCACCTTCCTCAGGGAGGTCCCACTGGCCAAGGTCTGGCTGTCCCTCCTGTTCTCCCCCCACCCCCCGCCGCCCTTCCACTGGTCCCCGACGTGCAGGCAGCTGCCCGCCAAGCGCCCCGCAGGGCGGTCCGGGCAGATGCCGCCGCCGCGGCTAGCGGGAGGGGCGCCGGCACGGCTGGAGGTGAGCAGGCGGACCCTCGGCTCTGCGCCGGCCGGGGCGCCGCGGTTGGAGCGGGCGCCCGGGCGCGCCGGGCAGGAGGAAGGTGGCGGCGGGAGGAGGCCGGCGGGAGGCGGCGAGAGGGAGGCGACGCAGGCGGGCCGGCACGCTGCTCGCGGGCGACGCCTGGAGAGCGAGCGGCCGGGAGCCGGGCGCTGCGGGGCCGCTCGGGGACGCGCGGCGCTCGGCCGTAAACCTCCCGGCGGCGCCCGGACCCCCGGCGCCCTCCCGAGCGCGGGCGGGAGACATGGCTTCGCGCGTCCCCGCCGCCGCCGCCGCTGCTGACTCGGCACAATCGGCGGGTCGCGCGGGGGACGAGGCGTAACCCGGAGGTGGGCGGCGGCGCGGAGCCGCCTCGGGAGCTCGGAGTGTCGCTGCGAACGAGGAACATGCCAGCACAAAGGCGAGCCAAGACCCACTCCGCTGCGGAGGGCGGCGGGGAGAGCCGCTGAGGGGCGCGCCGGGCGCGCTCCGCTCCTGCGCCGCGTCTCTCTGGTAGCTGCTGCCGGTCGCGGGTCGGAGACGGCAGCGCAGGGTCCTTGGGCTCCGTGGCAGCGGCCGCCGCAGTCGGGAGCTGCATGCGACGCGCGGCGGCGCCCGGGGCCGCCTGCTTTCCCCGCGGCGCGCACGGACCGGCCAGAGGGCGCCGGGGCCGCGGGTCCGGGCGACTGCGGGGGCGCCCTCCCGCCCCGCGGCCCGGTCCCCACCCGCAGCTTGTGGCGGCGGGCGCCGAGCCCAGGTGAGTGCGCGGCCCTCGCGCCGCTGGTATCGGACGGCGGGAGGTGGCTTTGTTTTCGTCCCTCGCGCCCCGGCGCGGTCATTCATTTGACATTTCGGTTTCCGCTGCCCTGAAACGCGGATGAGAGGCGCCAGGACGTGTTGGATGGTTTGCTTATTCTGGGAAACTGGGACTTTTGGGTCCATTTGAGCATCACTTGAGGGAGAGGAGGCTTCATTTCCTTTTTGGTTTGGAATGTGCTGTGAACATCCTCTGCTGGAGCTTGGGGCCTGGAGGAAACCGGGGCTGCAGATTTAGACGTAGACGTTTCCGAGGACGTGCAACTGCAGAGGTCTGGCTCTCTCATGCCTTGTCTTCTCCATCAGCAGCGCTCAGGTGCTTTTTGTTGTTTATTAATTTTAAGAACATCTTTACAGGCACATTTATTTCTTTTAGAGTTGGAAGTCTTTGGAGTCAATACAGAGCTCACGATTAGACTTAGAAGGGCTGAATCGATAAGTCAACTTGGAGAAGAAAAGCATCAATGATCATTATAGATAGAAATGGGCGGCAGGCAAACTTCACGCTGGCCTTTAGCGTTCCTGGATACGAATTCCACTGTCCCGGAGTCACGCACACTCTTGAGTTCTCGTACATATACCCTTGTCAAAGTGTGAAACTTGTCTTTTTTCTTGAATAGTTTTCCATAGTTTGTCATTTAGAAAAAAACATTTTAGCGTGTTTAGTAGAGTTCTCTATTATACCTGGTGAATTTTCACATATTTGTTTGTCTTATAAATCTGATTTTCTTTTTACTATTTCTCCTATTCCCTTAAGGGCTCATTTCTTCTGTTGCCTAGAGAGAGCTTTTTTTTTTTTTTCTCTCCCTCTCTCTTCTCTCCTCCCAACAGATGGCTGGATATTCAGAGGTTATCTTTAAAATAACACACATTACCTACAAAGAAAGATCAGATATTAAGTTTATCTTTGGAATTATTAAAGCAAGAGGCTTAATCTGGATGGGGACATTATTAAGGGTGTGAAAATCTGGAGTTTGCTAATCCGTTTGGTCATCAGAAGGTTCCTGCAGGGATTGTTTATATAGTGTAGGGGACAGATGGTATCCTTAGTAGACAAGAGAAGCCAGGCATGAAGGGTCATTATATTCTTCAGAAATTACCCACTTCACTATTGGAAGGTGGAGTAGGGTGGGGTGAAGGGTGGGAAAGACATAATTTTGATCTTCCGAAGAAGACATTTTAACATTACTATCCAGCAGCCTAACCAGTTAAATTTTTTTCTTTTTTTGAACGTTAAAAAAAGTCATCATTAAGGTGTTTGTTTTGATTATTACAGTGGCACACTTTGGCCTCAGTTGTGGTTATGTGGAGCAGTTTAAACAGTTATATTAACAAAAATGTCTTTGTACTTGAAATTATACCACTTTTAGGGGAAAACCAGTTGCACCTTTCTTAATTTTTGTATGCAAATGACCCCTTGGACTCATAGTGTCTCCTGGCTGGAAGGCCTTTCATCTGGTCCTTTGAATCCAATTTCCTTCATCATCTCCATGACAGGTGGTTCCCTAACCGCCAGCATTTGCCCCCAGACACTCAGCTATACCCTCAGGTGATACTCTACTTCTATGATGAATTACCAGCCTAAGACTTTTGCTTTACCATCACTTCCATCACAGCACTGGGCAACCTTTGGCAATGAATCTTTATGAATGACTGTGGTGTTGGTGAAGAAATCAAAGTCATTCTGAACATTTGAAATAAGCCAGCTGGAGCTTTTCTGTGCCTACCACCATTGTAGATTATTTATGTCCTGTAGATTGCAACTAGATCACAAAGCTGGTCTTCCCTCTTTCTGAATGTGACGGAAAATATTCCAGTAAATTAATATTTACCAGCCACAGAAACGCAATATAATGAAGAACATGAGCAATGTTTGACCCTCTGAACAGGAGGCAAAAAATAAAGGTAAGCATTGGCTATTTAACTTGGGCAATGTGATCTTGGGAGAAAAGTTTATTTTCTTACTCTTCTCAAAGCCTTTTGCGCTACTGATCTCAACCAAAGGCAGAGAAACTAAGGTTGTTACCTGTAGTTGAGGACAGATGCTATGGTCTTTTCTTCTGGATGGATGTATTTTTCAGGGAAGGACACTTGTGGGCTCTTCCCTGTTTCTCAATGTGCCCTCATGTCAATGAAACAATCTAACATTCAAAATACTTGTTAAATCTATGGCTGGTATCTGTGTGCCCTCTTCCCAGGTGGCCTTCTCTTTTGTGAAGTGTTCCTTTAAGAGAAACCAGAGGCTTCTGCCTTGGGGCTTGCTGTAAGCCTGGCCTGGATCCACATTCTTCGTGTGCATTGCTGCCTGCCTTCTTGGGAAGCAATGGAACCAATTTTGTGTGTTGGGTAGGGAATGGCAACATTGAGTGAAAACCTTTCCAGCTCTGTTGTTAAAAGCCAGGGCTGGCCTGAAAGAGAAAGGACTATGTTTGAAGTTTGGTTGATCTAACAGAGGCAGAGGTTGCTTCAGGATATGAATGAGAGGTTAGAAGGGTGACTGGACCTTCCTGGTTTGCCTATGACAGTGCCAATATATTCTGCTGACCCATCTTAATTATCAAAGCACTCCCTTTCATATTTAAAAGTTCCCTGGCTTGGGTGATAAATTCTGTGGTCACCCCGGTTATTAAGGAATCTTGACTATTTTTTTCATCACCTCTCTCCTGACAGCAGGAAAGAGTCTTGCTTTATTTGAGTCTTTTATTTGTTAAATGCAAAGGTAGGAAATCAGAAAAATTTAAACCTGAAAAATGCATAAGGCAAAATGAAATAGGCAGATAGGAGAATGAGATAATTGTTGGTCATCTACTTACACATATTGGAAACAAAATAGTTGTATTCTTAAGTCATTAAGTGTCTACCATGGCTGTAAGTCCATATTATTATTATATTTAAGCACAGTAAGAATTAGGCCAGGTGCAGTGGCTCATGCCTGTAATCTCATCACTTTGGGAAGCTGAGGCAGGGGGATTGCTTGAGCCCAGGAATTTGAGACCAGCCTGAGTAACAAAGCGAGACCCTCAACTCTACAAAAAATTTTTAAAAAATTAACTGAGCATGGTGGCACGTGCTCATAGGCCCAGCTACTCAGAGATAGTAGCTTGAGTCCAGGTGTTCAAGGCTGTAGTGAGCTGTGAAACTGTGATCACCCCACTGCACCCAGCCTGGGTGACAGAGTGAAACCCTGTCTCAAAAAAAAAAAAAATTAGCACTTGTCCATTTATCTAGGGCTGACACACACAAATTGGGACAACTTCTGTGATATGGGAGTGCAGTTTCTACAAAACCTGTTTGCATACCTATGATTGCATGGCTCTTATGTAGGTAGCAAAGTTTCAAGATCTAGTGTTCGGTCCAGTTCTTGGATATTTACTGAGAATCCAGAGCACAGGTGTTGTTGTGAAGACTTGACTCCACATTCTCTTAGTTTCCAAGCTCTCTGGGCCACGAAGATAATAGGAGGGCTTTTTTTTTCTATACTCTCATCTGTCTTCAGCGTTGAATTTGGGTCTCAACTTTTCATATAGAGGGCTTGCAGAGAAGGAGGACTGATGTGTCTGTTTACCAGATGAAAATTCTCATATGGGTTTGAGATCATGCAGGTGACCTGGTGAGGGTTTGGGTTCTATACCAAAGCTAGACACATGAAGCTTGTGACACCTGCTTCTGCGACAATGGCTATGCTCCTTTGCTAAAGAGTGGTCTGTTTGTAGTATTGCTCACTAGCTGTACTGGCCAGTAGGTGGTAAATTAATTATGGCTGTCACCCTTCTCGTACTCACTCCACTAAAGTCCTCAAAAGCTTGGTCAGCACACCTGAATAAGAAGAAATTTATCTCTTTTATAAGTAGGATGACTGTGTAATTTTTATCTAGACAAGGACACTTTCAAGAGTAAAATGTGGTACTAACTGGCAGGGGCAACAAGTAAAAACTGGGTCTATCCCAGGAAAACGAAGACATATGGTCATTCTAACTATGACCAAACTCATTAGCTTTTATATGAAGAATGTTCGTATGTTGGAGGAATGTCCTTAGCTTCTTCCGGACTGGTTCAACATATATGTTTACGTGTGTATATGCATATAGGTACACACAAACACTGATCATCTCTCTCTCTCTATATATAGGTAGATCCATATATATATATATATATATATATAGAGAGAGAGAGAGAGAGAGAGAGAGAGAGTAGGGTTGAAATAAACCACTTAGGAAGGCTGAGTCATTGGAAAATCATGGCCTTCATCATCTCTTTCATTGGTTGACTTATTAACTCTCTGGATCCAGCTTCTCCAAACTTTAAATCCTCTCCTGACCTTGGCTAGTTGTAATAGCATTCTGTTGGAATAATTCTCTTGCTGAAAAACCTTTGATGGCTTATCATTTTCTGTTTCATTGTCAAAGTAAGATCCATAGGCAATTTGGGGTTTAGAAAGAAAAACAATGAAAAAAATTTCATTCATTCATCCATCCATTCATTCATTCATTCATTCAACTAGTATTTATTGAGCTCCTTCCATGAGTTAGTCTCTGATCTAGGTGCTGGGAATATACCAATGAATAAAACAAAGATCCCTGATCTTGTGGAGTTTCTTTTGGGGGCAGGAAGGTGGGAAATGAGAGGCATAATACACTAAATGAATAAGTAAATTATATAACATGCTAAAAGGAGATAAGTGCTTTGGAAGAAAGGGAAAATAGAACAGAGTAAATGTGGTTGAGTAGCATTCATGGAGAAAGAGACCTGAAACGAAGACTTAAAAGGAGGTAAGAGAAGTTACTTATGCAGATACCTGAGGGAGAGAGTTGCAAACAGAGGGAACGGCCAGTGCAAAGGTTCTGAGGAAGGAATGTGTTTGGATGTGTTCAAAGGTTTGCAGGAAGACCAGTGTGCTGGGGTGGAGTGACCACGGGAGTCAGAAATGAGATCAGAAAGGTGATGTGGGGGGTTGCAGAGCATGTAGGACTTTGAGATATGAGATTAATTATGATTTCAGCAGATACCCATTTTGTTCTTAAAACTCATTATAATATTTAAGATTGTGTTTGTGCTACAAAGACTGCACTGGTCAGTGTATATGGCTTATATTTTGTTAATGGTCCACTTCATATTGGTTAGTACAATTTTTATATCATTTGCTTTTTTCTTTATTTGTTAACATAGTATTTTTTGTTTTAGCTCTTAAGTTGTATCCCCATTGCACAAAAATAGATCAGTGGTTCAAAAAATGGAATTATTGAAGTGTAAACATAGTGATGAAAATAGTAATGTAAATGCTACTATGTGTAATGCCATAATCATACTTAGGGAACTGAATCCCACTGCATATAAAATGAGAATATGTATGTGTAGAGACAAGGAATCTGTGGAAGTGACAATTTCAGAATGGTAGCTGAAATTGAAAGGTGCAAATGGAAATATGACAATGACTATCTCAAAACTGTTTTTTTTAATTGGGCTTGCCATTCATTTACTCCTAGTCCCCATTAGGACCAAATCCCTAATCGTTGCTTGTTATGAAACTGTCCAATAGTGGCATGAAGCCATGGATGTTTTTGTGTCATTTTCAAACAAAGCACAGTGGCTTCTCTGTTATACTATTGAAGTTTTCTGGGACAAGCACACTATGACGCTTTCCTTTACAAAATTAATGTATTATATAGCTAATGGTAGGTAAGAGACTATAACTCTACTAGCATCAGTAAAGGAGCCTTGTAGCAAAAATAAGTATGAGTCATATTATTGAAGACACACCTAGAAAATCAGCTGGAAAGTTAAAGACAAACATTATCCTTAGAGAGAAACCAGAAGTTATTGACAAAATTCCTTTGTCAAATGACACAGTTGGCTATTGCATAACACCAGTGGAGTGGAGTGTGGAAGAGCGATTACTATCAAGTACATGCTAGCAGATATTTCACTTTATGGTTGGATGAAACCACCAATGTCATGCAGAGAATGAATCAGCTTTTGGCATTTGTTCAGAGAGGAGTACTTGGTGATGCTTTGTTCATTTATCAGTGAAAACTCGTGCTATAAGGGAGGAGATTTTTCTTTTGGTTAACCATTATTCATGAGCTTGGAAAAGTTGTCCAGGGCACTGACAAGGCACTGGTAATGGCTTCTTGAAGAAAAGAAGTTGTACCTAGAAGCCAATCCACATGCTACCCAATTCACAGAGAAAATGCAGTGCCTTCTGATCTTGAGGAAATGCTAAAAGAAAGAGTGACAAGTGTGGATACAACCAAATTGTGGCCCCTGAGTATATGAATTTGCTGTGCAAAGTGGTGAGCTGTGAGTCTAAGACTGCTTCTTCATGCTGACATATGCTGGCTGTATAAGGGAAAGGTGCTCATATAATATTTTGTCAGTGGAGTAAGAAATATGTGGAGCAAGAAAAATGTTTCTTCATGACACTGATTAGAAATGATTTCTGTTTTATCAAGTGGCATGCCTCAGTAATATACTTTGTCCACAGTGAACCATGGCAGGGACAGGGAAGGAAGGGAGAATTATTAACAAATAAAATAACATATCACAGTCTTAGGCTATGAAATTTTTTTTATTAGGAAGTTGGAGGTCCACACTGACCATAAATTAAGGAAGTAATATTGTCATTAATGGACAGTCCTTCACATAATATGCATATTGTCTCTTGATGACCTGCTAGAAGAATAAGAGTTTGAAGTAGCAGAAGTTAGACCCAGTACATTTTGATGGGGAGAGGGTACAAGTGTATACTTGGTATTTGAGAGCCTGTAGAGAACCGCAGTGGGAGGAGCCCAGGCTTTTAGGATTTTGCGTTAAGATACTGGGTGGCAGGGAGTACGGGTAGGTGGTGGTGGAGAAATCTGACAGTAGGACATGACCTTTCTTATACTTGTGCTTTAGGCTTCACTTCATTTCAGATAAATGGACTTGACACTCAAAGGTTTGCAGGAAATGATCTATATTGCCCTTGGCCTCACCTAGAAAAAAAAAATGAATGATCTCTCGTGGTCTTATGTCTTGGATTCTGTCTGCTTAGGCCTCCCCCACTTCCTCCCTTCCCCTTCCCCTTTCTTGTTCCTTTTCTCCTTCTCTCACTTTGTTCTTTTCTTCTCTAAGCCATTGAATTGGCATCTCTGAGCTAGAAGAGACTTTAGGAGCTCATCTTCTGTATCACTGTGCCTACGCAGATATTCATGCTGTTCACAGGAAGAGGGGAAGGGGCTCTAGGTAAGGAAGTTCTGCACTTTGCCCAGCTAGCCCACTCTAATGTGTATATTCAGAACACAATCAAATGTAAACCCCTATTCTTCCATAAAGACCCGTTTCCTTTTTTTTTTTCCTTTGGTCTTTAATAGTCATTGTCTTTTGTCTAATAACTCTTTTATCTTGATGGCCATTATTTAATGCTAAGACAGAAGTCATTCATGCATTATTCATTGAACAAACATTGACAGCATTATATGTGCCAGGCTCTATGCTAAGTGATGGGTGTAAAAGAGGTTAATAATCAGACATGGCCCTGCCCAGATAAAACAGAAACTAGTGGGAAACAGGCAACAGAGATATGAATAAATATATATATATAATTGCAAAGCAAATGTGGCAGGTATGTTAATATTTGTTAAATCTAAGTGTTAATATATGGGTTACTGTTATGTTAGCTTCTTAACTAAATGAATTTCTGAATATATAGTTGAAGTATTTCACAAGTGAAAAATGAGTAAGTATAGTTGGAAATGTGGTAAGTGCTTTGGAGAAGGGGGCATTGGTAGAGAATGCTGGGCAACTAAGACTTCTTTTAGGTGGAGTAGGGAAACCAGAAGGGTAATTTGTCTCTTGACTGTGTAAGAGGGATGAGGATAATTTGGACAGGGTTCAGAGGAGAATGACAAGGATGACTGATGACAGAGTTGAAAATGAGCCCTATAAGAAGAGTCTCAAAGAACTGGGGATGCTGAGCAGCAGTGGCTCAGCTGATACAGTGATTTAGGCTTTTTCTTAAATTTTTAGGGACTTTCACACATTCACATTCTCTTCACTTGTCTCCCATGGTCAACAGCCGGCAAGGCAAGTGATTCAGATTAGGATTATGTGTTAGAGTAAAATTGGGATTTTGTTCTGCAGTTGCGGAAAAATTGGAAAGGACCCAAGAGGCAAACTAGTTCAGCCTTTCTGTAAAGAAATACGTCTTCAGTATTCTTAGCTGGTGGTCATCAAGTTCTTAGGAGATAGTTTCCATGCTTTTTCCACTCAGAATCAGGTGGTAGTGAGCGAGTACTTTGGTTTACTTTAATTAGGCAGGTCTTTTTCCATCCCATAAATACTCCAGACTCATCTCCACCCCCGTACTTTCACCACAGGAAACACCTCCCACCTGGAATGCCCACCACTACATACTCTTCCAGGCCCCGTGTCTTCATGCCTTTTTGTATGCAATTTAACAATAGTGGTTTTCATAATTTTTTTCCCCTCAATTTACCCTTCTGAAGAAAATGCATTTCTAGAAGTCAGTGTAGCTTCATTTGTGTGTGGCTGACAGTAGGGTGGGGCTGGAGTGAGTACCTTCTGGGAGGGATTGGGGGGAACTGTGTTTAGTATGATGTCTTCCACCCAGGTGCTGATGGGCCATGCTCTGTGAATCACTATTTTATAGCAACTAAGATCTTAGTCATCTCTTGTTTTAGGTGGTGCACTAGTTATTTTGTTTCTCATCAGTCTTTTTGCCAATTAGATTTTAAGCACTCTAAATATATGGAAACCTGGCTGATGCCTCTGTGTAATGCCCAATATTGATCACATAGTGAATATTCAATAATCAGTGCCTAATGGCTAAAGAAACAATCTGTTTCTTCCTCATGGACCATTATGAAAGACTGTTATTTATATAGATCTGATATTACGTTGGTACAGGATGCTGAAAGATTAACATTTTTATAGTTTTAAAAATGGCAGAAAGTCGAGTCTTGGAGGTCTGATTCATTCAGGTAATTCTCATCTCAGAAACCCTGATGATTAGTGATGTTGAGCACTTTTTCATATATCTGTTGGTCATTTGTATATCTTCTTTTGAAAAATATCTATTCAGGTCCTTTGCCCATTTTTTAATTGGGTTATTGATATTTTTGCTATTGAGCTATTTGACTTCCTTATGTATTTTGGATATTAACTTATCAGACATATGGTTTGTAAAGATTTTCTCCCATTCTATAGGTTGCCTTTTCATCATGTTGATTGTTTCCTTTGTTGTGCAGCTGCCTTTTAGTTTGATGCCATCCCATTTGTCTCTTTTTGCTTTGTTGCCTGTGCTTTTGGTGTCATATTAAAAAAATTATTGCCCAGATCATTGTCAAGAAGCTTTTCCCCTATGTTTTCTTCTAGTAGTTTTATGGTTTTGTGTCTTTGGTTTAAGTCCTTAATCCATGCTGAGTTGATTTTTTGTATATGGTATGAGATAAGAATTTAATTTTATTCTTTTGCTTGTGAATATTCAGTTTTCCCAACACCATTTTTTGAAGTGACTATTCTTTCCCCATTGTGTGTTGTTGGCATCAAAGATCAGATGACTGTAAATGCATAGATTTATTTCTGGGCTCTTTTTTCAGTTCCGTTGGTCTATATGTCTGTTTTTATATTGGTTCCATACTGTTTTGACTGTTGTAATATGTTTCAGAATCAGAAAGTGTGATGTTTTCAGCTTTGTTCCTTTTGCTAAATATTCCTTTGGCTCCTTTGGAGTCTTCTGTGATTCCAATGAATTTTAGAATTTTATTTCTATAAAGAATGCCATTGGAGTTTTGATAGGAATGGAATCAAATCTGTAGCTTACTTTGTGTAGTGTGGACATTTTAACAGCATTAATTCTTCCAATCCATGAACATAGATGTTTTTCCATATATCTATGTTTTCTTTAATTTTCTTCATGAATGTTTTATAATTTTTAGTGTACAGGTCTTTCATCTGTTTGGTTAAGTTTATTCCTAAGTATTTTATTCTATTTGTTGGTGTTGTAAATAAATGGGATTATTTTCTTAATTTCCTTCTTGAATAGCTTTTTGGTTGTGTATAGAACTGCCACTGATTTTTTTATGTTGATTTCGTATCTTGTAATGTTACTGAATTTGTTTACTGTTTCTGATAGGTTTTTTTTGTGTGTATGTGTATGTGTGTAGTCTTTAAGGTTTTCTACATATATGATTATGTCATCTGCAAACAGAGATCATTTTATTTCATTTCTGATTTGGATGCCTTTTATTTCTTCTTCTTGTCTAATTGCTCTGTTTTGCCAGCCCCTTGTTTGCCACAGCTGATATTGCTGCTTCGGGCATTTAAGGTATTAAACAATTGCAATTGATTGTTTTCAACAAATGCTGTGGGGAAAGAACTTTTCCCATTGAGTGGACACTGAATCAGATCCTAGAAAGACAAGTCCTGAGAATGAGCTTTCCCATATAACTGCTAGGTCAAATAGTGACAATTTTCTGGGCTAGGGCCTTTTTGGGGAGCTCCAAACCTGTTTTATACTGCCCTGCCCCTGTGGCTGCCAGAGTGCTGTTTTTCATACTAATAGTTACCGTGGCTGCAAGGATCTAGGTTTTCAAGGGTACTGTGATGCTGGGGACAGAATGATGGAAATAGGGCAAACATTAAAAAGCCAAGTTGACTGTTCTTACTGAGACTCGGGTGTTTTTCTTCAATAAATCATCCTTATAGAGTTGCAAGCCTATTGTTAATTTCCAGAGTTGTGAAAAAGTTGATTTTTACAATTTTTTCCCCCCAGCATCGTTACTGCTTTTATGGAGGAGCAAATTTCTGGAGGTCATTATTTGATCATTCTGAATGTGTTTCTCCCTCCTACTGAATTTTAAAGTTGCTTGCCACTCTTGTGATGTTATGTTTGATTGTTTTGTTTTTCTTTTGAAACATAGTTTTTATTATCACCTTTTTCATCTTTGTCATCTGTTTTTCACCCCTCCCATAGGTGCATACTTTTTTTTAAAGTCCATATGTAGATTTAAAAAGATTTTTAATTGTAGTAAAATATACATCTTAGCTCTGGCTGCTATAATGAAATACCATAAACTGGATTGCTGAAACAACAAGTATCTACTTCTCAGAGTTCTGGAGGTTGGAAGTTCAAGATCAAGAGTGCCAGCAGGGTTGGATTCTTGGTGAGGGACTTTTCCTAGTTTACAGACACCTGTTTTCTTGCTGTGTCCTCACATGTCACAAAGGCAGCTAGCTAGCTCTCTGGCCTCTTCTTATAAGGGTACTAATCCTATTCAGGAGGGCTCCACCCTCCTGACCTAATCACCTCCTAAAGAACCTACCTCCAAATACCATCACGTTGGGATTAGGGTTTCAACACATGAATGCACAGACATTTAGTCTGTTGCAACACATACAAAATTTACCGTCTTAATCATTTTAAAATGTACACTTCAGTAATGTTAAGTACATTTGCATCATTATGAAACCAATCTCTAGAACTCTTTCATCTTGCAAAACCGAAACTCTGTACCCATTAAACAAAACTCCTCATTTCCTGCTTCCCCCAGTCCCTGGCCATCACCATTCTATATTCTTTCTCTGAATTTGTGAATTTGACTACTTTAGGTACCTCATATAAGTGGAATCATACAGTATTTGTTATTTTGTGACTGGTCTCACAGTTCATCTATGTTATAGCATGTGTTAGAATTTCCTTCCTTTTTAAAACAGAATGATTCATTGTATGTGTATACCATGTTTTGTTTATTTGTTCATTCTTCAACGGACACTTGGGTTGCTTCTATCTTTTAGCTATTGTGAATGATGCTGCTATTCTGAACATAGGTGTACAAATATCTCCTTAAGACCCTGTTTTCAATTCTTTTGGATATATGAGTGGTTTCCTTTTGCTTTGTATGGAAGCATCTACACGAATATCCAACTTTATGGTTTTTTTCTAATAGGCTGGTAAACTTAATGATTTTCTCAAATTTTGCTATTTAATACATTCTTCAGTAGACACGACTAAGTATTATTTTCTGATTATTCCCATATATTAGATATTATTTCACATATTCTCTTTTTAAGGTGATAAAGTTAAAAAATTTTAAATGACATGAACCCATGACAGGGGTTAGGAAATGAGTAAATTATAAAATTAAATGTAATCTGACTTCTGATTCCTAGTTGAAAACTTAAATTGCTGTGCTTTTTTGTGATATTTTTTTGTCTGAAAAGAAAGAATGTAAGGATAAGAATTTTTGTAGTTCTTTTGAATAAGCCATTAACACAACATTTCATAGTCTAAATTTCCTTGATAAATTAGTGGGCTATTGAGGAAATATATTTAGGGAGAGAAAGTTATGGATTTAGTCATTGAGGTGGATGTGAGTGGCCATGCATTCTTTGTACGTCAGGGGAGCAAACTCAAATACCTGCACTGTGCAGGCAGGTAACATAAATCTGTAAAGCAAACTGGGTGAAGAGTTTGGCAAGGTGGACTTCACATGTACTTTCTAAAGGATCAACTGCTACTAGCTGTTGCAGATTATTGCCCTGTGATGCCAGATATGCCAGTTTTTCAAGAAAAATAAGAATTCATAATTTTTTATGTGCAATCTTCTTATTTTAAAAAATGGGCACATAATTTTAAAATTTTAATAAAATGCTGTGCTAGTCAATCAAATAAATTTGTAAGCTGGATTTTCAACTCTGAGTTCAAGGAATTTGTGAATTTGGAGGGTAGTTGGTTTGCTGGATACAACATAAATGATGTGTTCATGATAATCTGAGAAAACGGACTGTAATGATTATGATAATAAAATTTCTAACATTAAAAAGAATCATAAGGATCATTTAGTGTATCCATTTTATTTTATAGTGAAGAAAACAGGACCCTACAAAGTTAAATGACTTTCCATATCTATTAAGACTTCTGGTCCAGCAATCTCATTACTGGGCATCTACCCAAAGGAAAAAAAGACATTCTATAAAAAAGACATCTGTGCTAGAATGTTTATAGCAGCACAATTCACAGTTTCAAAGATGCGGAAACAACCCAAGTGCCCATCAATACATGAGTGGATTAATAAAATGTGGAGAACTCTATGGTGTTCTACTCAGCCACAAAAAACAGTGGTGATTTAGCACCTCTTGTATTATCCTGGATAGAGCTGGAGCCCATTCTACTAAGTGAAGTATCACAAGAATGGAAAAACAAGCGCCAGATATACTCACCATCAAATTGGTATTAACTGATCAACACTTAAGTGCACAGATAGTGGTAATATTCATCAGGTGTTGGGCAGATGGTGGGGAGGTGGAGATAGGTATATACACACCTAATGGGTGCTGTGTGCACTGTCTGGGGGATGGACATGCTTGAAACTCTGACTTGAGTGGGGCAAAGGCAATATGTGTAACCTAAACATTTGTACCCCTGTAATATGCTGAAATAAAAAGACTTTTGGAACCATGCAAATCAAGCTAAAGAGTAACAGTGCCAGCTCCTCCTTCTTAAAATGCATGTGGATATCTCTTGTGCTCTTTTTTTTTTTTAGAGACAAGGTCTTGCTATGTTGCCAAGGCTGGAGTGCAGTGACTATTCACAGATGCGATCATAACACAGTACAATCTTGAACTTCTGGGCTCAAGGGATTCTCCGGCCTCAGACTCCCGAGTAGCTGGGACTATGGATGTGCACTACTATGCCTGGCTATTGTTTTCTTATTAATAACTTGGGTTTACATAGAACTTTTCTATGTGCTTTCACATGTTACCTCCTGTGATCAACACAATCGCATATTATAGGTGTTATTCTTATTTGGTAAAATAAGAAACTGAATTCTAAAATACTGAAGTTCACACAGCTAGTTCGTAATGGATAGTATGTTCATTACAATTTCTCCTCCAGCCTGGGATACCTTTGAGTATGATAATTACACTGAGACAACAGACACAACTGGGGTGGTCCTGGGTCGTCTGGGATATAGGGTCATCTTAGTGACAGAATCGATGTTAGGATCTAGTGTTCTTATTTGTAAACCTTACCCATCATAGCAGGAAGATAAGTAATATGACAAAATAAAGGTTTCTCAAGGGAAAAATATACATGTGCCAAATAGACCAGAAAGCTAAAAAAATATCATGTGGGAAAAGTAGACAGAAGGCATTTTTTGGATAATTTTTGGTGTTTATCAAGGAGAAGTTGACTTTTGAGACAATCTTTATTTCTATATTACAGATGCTCCTCCACTTATGATGGTTATGTCCTGATAAATCCATCATAAGTTGAAAATATCATACATCGAAAATGCATTTAAAACACCTAACCTATTGAACATTATAGCTTAGCCTAGCCTACCTTAAATGTGCTCAGAACACATTATAGCATGGTTGGGCAAAATCATCTAACACAAAGCCTAATTTTATAATCAAGTGTTGAATAGCTCATGTAATTTATTGAATACTGTACTGAAAGTGAAAAAGAGAATGGTTGTATGGATACTCACCATAAATGCATACAGCTGAAAGCACACCAGACCGAGGGATATTTGAAGCGTTGAAAGTTAATTTCTGGATGATGGGGCTGCTACAGTGAATGAATTATCCGTTTTCCTCTCTTTTGATGAGGCTTGAGAATAGCTGGTAGGGGACACAGTTATATATCACAGTTATCCAGTAAATTTTTTGTTTCACTTTAATGTTAAACATACACATATAAAACAGTTAATAGCACACATTTCAAATATATTTTCTTGAAACACTGAATTGTTTTAATTGGAGATTTTGCATATTTTGCTACACTTGTTTTCTTATTTTCATTTCTAAATTTAAGGATATATTAGAACTTTATTCAAGGTCAAGTTGTGTTACCTTTTAACTATGGAGATATTTTTCTAATGGTAAAAATAACTATTGTTTTTTGTTTTCTAATGCTTAAAGAACTTGTAAGCAATGTTTTTTTTTTTTTACTTCAGAAAAATTGTACTATTTAAAGCAGTAAAAGGCACTGAACTAAATACATGGAGACCATAGATATGATAGAATCATAACATCTGGGTTTTTTGTTTTGTTTTGTTTTTATCATATTTTAAAAATAAAGTATTATTATTGTTTTTTTTCTTTTTTGAGATAGAGTCTCACTCTGTTGCCTGGGCTAGAGTGCCGTGGCATCAGCCTAGCTCACAGCAACCCCAAACTCCTGGGCTCAATTGATCCTTCTCCCTCAGCCTTCCAAGTAGCTGGGACTACAGGCATGTGCCACCATGCCCGGCTAATTTTATATATATATATATATATATTTTTGGTTGGCCAATTAATTTCTTTCTATTTTTAGTAGATGGGGTCTCGCTCTTGCTCAGGCTGATTTTGAATCCTGACCTTGAGCGATCCTCCCTCCTTGGCCTCCCAGAGTGCTAGGATTATAGGCGTGAGCCACCTCGCCCAGCCATAAAGTATTATTAATGGAACAACCTTTCACTATTTCTTAGAATGGTTTTAATGTAGATAAAACATAAGTAGGTTTTGAGGTAAGTAGTCCATTAGAGTAATTTAATTTCACTTGCAAAAATTTTAGTTAGAGTTTTTTTTAAATGGGTCATCGCTAGAAGCAATTCATTTATTTTGCAAGATATTCTTAGCATATGGATCTGCTGTAGAAGTGAGAATTCTAAAATGCCTATGTAATTTAAAAGTTGTTTCCTGTTATGTGGCTGAAGGGAATAAACTGTAAAACTTCTTACTAGTCTAAAGAAAAATAAAAGCTCAAACATATACAAAGTAGAGAGAATTTACTAATATTTTAAACTACCTGAGTTGAAAGTAGGGAAAGTAATCTAGTATTATGACTATTTGAGTATACTATATATTATTTGTTATTGGCAGCTATAATGAGACATTTAAATTCACAAACTATTCTTTAATTTTTCATAGCCAATTATTATTATTTTTGAATAAATAAAGAGAACTTTATTTGGGGTTTTGTTTCTTATTAATTTCAGCCTGTTAACTGTTAAAGTTCATTGGACTTTTTAAAAATGGTTCTTGGCAAAACCCAGTTTTTGTTCAGGAAATAAAGGTGAAAAGTGACTAGGAAGTTATTCAGGGATTTCCACTAGTTTTGTGAAATTTTGTCTTAATATGGTTAAAGTAGAGTCTATATCCACTAGAATTTTAAAGGTGGTTTAAAGGTGAGGAAGCTGACCTTTAAAGCTATTTGTTCATTAATCCCCTGCTTTCTTTACTGAAAAGGACATTAAAAAAAGTGAAAAACTGAAGTTTAAAAAGTTTTTTTTTTTAATTTAGCATATCTAAAGCATGTTCACTTATTGCATAAGAATTCTTCCTTGGTTTTTTATTTTTTGGGCAAAATGCCGAAAGAGAATATGTATGCCATCTGCTTTGTCATCAGTTTTAGATTAATTCCCCTAAATTTAGATTGAGTTCTCACTAATTTAACCTGCAGATTTTGGTATTTTTTTCCTTGATCTGTGGAAGAGCTGCTGGTTTATTTTGTGAGTGAGCTTAAGATGATTTTTAAACGTAGTAAGATAGGATGGGGTCACTGCAGACACTAGCCTTGCAGTCAATCAGTTATATTGGACTTCATTGTGAACTTGGTGGGGAGCATTGGGCTAAAGACAGCTTTGAATTTTAACAACAGTTTCTCTGTTTAATTAATTCATTATTAGCTAGGCTCTCTTTAACTGTCTTTGTGAAGAAATAGTTGAAGTGCTTGCATCAAAAAAATAAAATGAAAGCATAGAAACAGAAATTACCATTCAACTTTTTTTTTCTTTTTGAGACAGAGTCTCACTCTGTTGCACTGGGTAAGAGCGCAGTGGCATCATCATAGCTGTTAACGGGAAAAAAGCCAAACTCTATAAAATAATTTTTAAGAGATTTATTCTGAGCCAAATTTGAGGACCATGACCCGGAGTCACGTCCAAGAAGGCTTGAGCAAGTGAACTTGATGTGGCTGGGTTACAGTTTGATTTTATACATTTCAGGGAGACAGAAGTTATAGTTAAAGTCATAAATAAATATGTGGGAGGCATACATTGGCTTGGCCCAAAAAGGTGGGCCATCTCAAAATGGGGGCTTAAAGGTGGGTTTAAAGATTCTTTGACTTGTAATTGCATCCCACATGAAACCCACATGATCATTGTGAACTATCTTTTTGATCTGCTGTTGAATTTGGTTTGCTAATGTTTTGTTGAGGATTTTTGCATCTATGTTCATAAGGGATATTGGTGTGTAGTTTTCTTTTTTCTGTGTGTCCTTTCCTGGCTTTAGTATCAAGGTGATAGTGGCTTCATAGAATGAGTTAGGGAGGATACCCTCCTTCTTGATATTATGGAATAATTTCTGTAGGATAGGTACCCGCTTTTCTTTGTAGGTCTGGTGGAATTTGGCTGTGAGTCCATCTGGTCCAGGGCTTTTTCTTTGTTGGGAGACTTTTTATTACTGCTTCAATCTCACTGCTTGTTATTGGTCTGGTCAAAATGTCTATTTCTTCTTGATTCAGGCTTGGGAAGTTGTGTGTTTCCAGGAACTTATCCATTTTCTCTAGGTTTTCTACTTTGTGTGCATGGAGGTTTTGGTAGTATTCACAGATGATATTTTGAATTTCTGTAGTATCAGTTGAAATGTCTACTTTTTCATTTCTGATTGAGCTCATTTGAATTCTTTCTCTTCTATTAATATTTCTAGTTAATTTTGCTAGTGGTCTGTTGATTTTGTTTATCTTTTCAAAGAACCAACTTTCTGTTTCGTTGGTCCATTGTATTGTTTTTTGGTTTCCATTTCATTTATTTTTGTTCTGAACTTTGTTATTTCTTTTCTTCTGCTGGCTTTGGATTTGGTTTGCTCTTCTTTTTCTAGTGCCTTGAGATATGATCTTAGGTTGTTAATATGTGATCTTTCTTTTTCATGTAAGCATTTGAAGCAATGAACTTTCCCCTTAGGACTGCTTTTACTGTATTCCAGAGAGTTTTGAATGCTTGTGTCCTCATTGTCCTTCAGTTCAAGGAATCTTTTGATTTCCTTCTTAATTTCATCATTGACCCAAGGATTGTTTGGCAGCAGGTTATTTAATTTCCATGACTTTGTGAAGATTTAAGTATTTCTCTTGGATTTGATTTCTAGTTTTATTCCACTGTGGTTTGAGAAGATATATGGTATGATTTTGATTTCTTTGAATTTGCTGAAACTTGTTTTGTGGCCTAAGATATGATCAGTCTTGGAAAATATCCCATGTGCTGATGAGAAGAATGTATATTCAGTAGTTTTTGGGTAGAATTTTCTGTAAATGTCTGTTAGGTCCATTTGTTCTGTAGTCCCATTTAAGTTCAGTGTTTATTGATTTTCTGCTTCTGATCTCTCTAGTTCTGTCAGTGGTGTGTCGAAGTCCCAGTAGTTACAATGCTACTGTTTATTTCTTTGCTTAGATCTACTAGAATTTGCTTTATGAATCTGGGAGCTCCTGTGTTAGGTGCATATATATTTAGGATTGTTATGTCTTCTTGTGGAATGCTCCCTTTACCTTTATGTAATGATCATCTTTGTATTTTTTTTTTTGCCATTGTTGCTTTAATGCCTATTTTATTTGATATGAGAATGGCTCCATCTGCTCACTTCTGGTTTCCATTTGTGTGGAATATGTTTTTTCATCCCTTTACCTTGAGTCTGTGCAATTCCTTGCAAGTTAGATGAGTTTCTTGGAGATGTATGCTTGGCTTATGTTTCTTTGTCCATTCAACCAGTCTGTGTCTTTTAAGTGGTGCATTAAGACAGTTCACATTCAGTGTTAGTATTGTTACATGGGATACTGTTCTGTTCATCATGTTGGATGATACCTTGTCATTTTGTTTTCCCTCTTGTGATATTGTTTTATAAGTGCTGTGAACTTTAACTTTCAGGTGTTTTTATATTGGTAGTTATGTCTTGTGCTGTTCCGTGGGTAATGCACTTTTGAGTATTTCATTTAGGGCAGGCCTAGTACTGACAAATTCCCTTGGTGTTTGCTTATCTGGAAAAGTCTTTATTTTTTCATCATCTATGAAACTTAGTTTTGCAGAATACAAAATTCTTGACTGGCAGTTGTTATGTTTAAGAAGACTAAAAATGGGCCTCCAATCCCTTCTGTATTATCATGTCTGTGCTGAGAAGCTTGCTGTTAGCCTGATGGATTTTCCTTTGTGGGTTAGTTGTTGCTTTTGTCTTGCAGCTTGTAGAATGTTCTCTTTCATTTGAACTTTGGCCAAGTTGATGACTATGTATCTTAGAGATGTCCTATTTACTATGAATCTTCCTTGTGTTCGATGACCATCTTGTATCTGGATAACTGAATCTCTAGAGATACCAGGGAGGTTTTCCTCAGTAATTCCCTCAAGTAGATTTCCCATGCTTTTTGCCCTTTCTTCCTCCTCAGAGATACCTATAATTCATAAATTGGCTTGTTTCACATAGTCCCATACTCTTCTGGGTGATTGATCATTATTCTTTATTCTTCTTCGTTGTGTTGATTTTTAACTTTCTCTTTTATGCCATTCATCTTATTTGCCATCCATATTCTGAATTCTATTTCTGAAATTTTGACAATTTTCTTTTGGCTGGGGCCCATTGCTGTAGATCCATTGTGATCCTTTGGGGGTGTCAACTAGCTTTTTTTTTATGTTGCCCAAATTCTTTTGCTTGTTTCTTCTAATCTGACACCTCTTCTCTCAGCTCAGGGAAGATGGGCTTGTAGCACACCTGTTCTCCTTTGCTGGGAGCTCTCCTACTTAGTGAGAAGAAGGAGAGGTCCATAGTGGATGTCAGCGGTGGCTGGTCACTTGACCCAGGTCCACATGTGATGGTGGTTTGTGGCTAGCAGGTACCTGGTGAAACATTGGACTGTGGGGTTGGTTCCTGCCAGGTGGTAGGTGCAAGCCTTGCAGGTGGGTGTATGGTGCCTGGCGGTGGCAGCTTCACAGGTAGTGTCTGTGGTACCTGTTGTGCTTGAATCCCCTGTGGGGGTAGGATATGACTCTGACTGTGAGTTCGCAGTCATAGGTGCGTGAGAGTATCTGCTCTCCCTGCTCTGTCCCTGTTCTAGCTGGGGAGATGTGGAAGTGGCTGCAGTAAAGTCCAGCCCTGTTCAGACCTGGCACTCTGCACCTGAGAGCACAGAATTTTGTGAGCTGCAGCAACCTGGGAACAGAGATCGCTGGGTCCCTGCTGTGCCAACTCTTGGTGCAGTGTTGCTACACACACTCCAAGCAGCTCCCTGACTGGTCCAAGGTCTACAGTGGTGGTGGTGGGGGGTCCCCCCAGAGCTTGGGCTTCAGGGTCCGTTGGTGGAGAGTGGAGCCCTGGGGTTCTTTCCTCCTGTCCTTTCCCGTGTGTTGATGCCTCCCCCAGGTACTTTCCAGTCTTACCAGTAGATCAGCCTGTTACCTTCTTTGCTCTGAGTGTCCCCTGTTACTTCTCTGATGTGTCACAATGCTGTCTCTAGGAAGGCCCATCCATAGGCGGACATCCACATGCAACTTTCGGTCTTCTCCTTGACAGCAGCACATGCGGTTGCTTTGAGTCTGCCATCTTGCCTCTTTCCTGGGATTCATGGATTTTTTAATGTGTTATGATCAATTATCAATATTGTACTTTTAAATGCACATATTGTCAGTGAGTGTCCTTAACCAGTGGGTGACCTTTCAAGACAGCTTCTATGTTCTTTACTCATGACTGCCATAGTTTTGAACACTTTTTTGTTTTCAGGAAAAAATACTTTTTATGTGACTCAAATATGGTTATAATATTTATTTTATAATAAAGTAAAGGTAGCTTAGGCATTTCATGCAATTAAATTAATTTTCTTCTATCATCAGTTGTTTGATGGAAAGTTAGTTCTCCTTTCCTGTAGTTTCAGTGATGTGTGCATGACTCTTATTTATTGAAGAATATAAGCATATCAAAAGGCCAATTTTGGTGTGTTTCTCAAAGCTGGTCTTTTTCTGATTTATGATTCAGTATGAAAACTCCTAAGTGCTGCCTCCTGGGACCCTCTGTGGATGGATGCTTAAGAGGGAAATAAATCTTTGGGACAGCCCTTCTTACATATATTAATATTTCCACTCGTCCTTCCCTCCTCCCAGACACTTTGGAAATGCAGAGATAAGACCTGGGTTTACTGGTGCTCATTTTCCACTATCCTTCCCAAATTTTATGTGGAAAGACCTCAATTGCTTCTATGTATCCTCTTTACCTCTCTTTTATATTTCTAGCCTCTTCTTAAGCATTAACCACTGAAATTGTCAGTGAAAACAGTTTAAATAAATAACTCATATAAGGAAAATATCATTCAATTTTAAATACTGGGGTCTAATCAGGAGTAGGTGCTGTAAAGTATACCTAATTGAATCTCTCTTAGTAAAGTTCTAATATAAGTGACTTGACTTCTTTACTTCTTTTTTTTTTTTTTTTTTTGAGACAGTTTCTCACTCTGTTGCCCAGGCTATAGTGCCGTGGTGTGATCCTAGCTCACAGCAACCACAAACTCCTGGGCTCAAGCAATCCTTCTGTCTCAGCCTCCCGAGTAGCTGGGACTACAGACATAAACCACCATCACTGGCTAATTTTTTCTCTATATATTTTTAGTTGGCCAATTAGTTTCTCTCTATTTTTAGTAGAGACAAGGTCTCGCTCTTGCTCAGGCTGGTTTCGAACTCCTGACCTCGAGCGATCCTCCCGCCTCGGCCTCCCAGAGTGCTAGGATTATAGGCCGGACTGAGCCACTGTGCCCGACCAACTTCTTTACTTCTTTATGCCTTTAAAGCATACTTA
>CAUYRT010000898.1:0-12695 GCA_963574885.1 Lepilemur ruficaudatus
TTTTTTTTTTTTTTTGAGACAAGAGTCTCACTTTGTTGCCAGGGCTAGAGTGCCGTGTCAACTCAGCTCCCAGCAACCTCAAACTCCTGGGCTCAAGCGATCCTCCTGCCTCAGCCTCCCAAGTAGCTGGGGCTACAGGCATGCGCCACCATGCCCAGCTAATTTTTTCTATATATTTTTAATTGGCCAATTAATTTCGTTCATTTTTAGTAGAGACAGGGTCTCACTCTTGCTCAGGCTGGTCTCAAACTCCTGACCTTGAGCGATCCACCCGCTTCGGCCTCCCAGAGTGCTAGGATTACAGGCGTGAGCCACCGCGCCCTGCCTAGCCTGAACTTTTGATTTAGACTTTGCAGTACAGCCTTAGGCCATCTCTCACCTTACCAGTCACTATGGCCAGTGCTGGGCCCACATTTCAAGGCAGGTGAATGAACAACATAACTTATGCCCTAAAAAGTGCTGGCAAGATAGACTCCTGAGCAGCGCTGCCTGCAGAAGGCCGAGAGCCACTTCAGCAGGACCCTGCAAACATCTGCTTTATTTAAAGTGCATACAATTTTCATTCTCACTTGTGCGAACTCCATGCCAGGTACTTCATTGTTGATGGAATTGGGGAAAATACAAAGGCAAAATAGAATGCAAATAACACCAAACATTTGAGTTTCTGATCTTCAAAAGTGTAATCCCAATTCTGCATGGACTCAGGCCAGCTGTCCGCGCTGTGCTACACGGGCTACCCTCTTGCCCCTCTTCCTCTGGTGGAGACAGCCAGGGGGCCGAGCAACCATGCCACCGGGTTTGAGTCCTTGCTCCACCACTCATTACTGGTCTGATCTTGAGCAAGTTGCTAAACCTTTCTGAGCCTTAGTTTTCTGACTAGGAATTGTGACTAAAAAATTGTATTTGTCAGATTAAATGAACAAATGTTTGCAAAATTTCATACACACTTCCAGGTACTTTCCTCTCTACCTCCCAAATTGCTTCAAAGAGGTTAAAAGGAGTGTGTCAAAGAGCCCTAGACCTTCTCTTCCCTCCTCGTCCCCACTGGCCAGGCAGGGACACATTGGCATTACATGAGTCTGCAGAGTAGCTCTTGACCAACCACTTTGTCACTTCTGCCCACTTCCCATTACCCAGGGGCCTGGCGGGTACTGATTTCTTCTCTGGACCTCTCCTCGATCCATTAACTGGCCTCAGTGTCGGATGGTCCTCCCCTGCCTCTTCAGTCTCACCTCCACGAGCCTCTGAATAAAAGTCAGCCCCACATCAGCCCCACCCCTGCCTCCTTGGGGTTTTCCTCTTTGGAAAGGAGCGTACCAGGGCTCTGAGCTGTACCCCCAGTGTCTGCGTGTACTAGTTTGAGGAGTGGTGCCCCATGGAGGACGCCTTCTGGATGGCCAAGGTGACCAAGTGCTGTACAGCCTGTGGACATCTATTTAGCACTCTGGATTCTGTTCGGCCCCAATTAAGCCCCTCTTGGGGCACAGGATCTTAAAGCTGCTTTGACCCTCTCTTGTCTCTCTCTCCCCTGCAGGAGCTCCAGCACCACCAAGAGCCTTCAGTCTGGAGGAGGAATAGGGATACAGGAGAAGGCAGACAACCACATCTTGGTGACCACCTGACATTAGGCAAGAGGCCCAGGTCTGGTCTGATTTCCCTGTGGATGTATTTATACCCCATGTGAGTTCTGCCCTAGTTCTGTTCCAAGCCTGGAGATAGCAGAGTACAGTGGAGACAGCAGTAGACTTGGAATATCAGCTCCTAGATTGGAGTCCTGGATCTGACTTTGATTGCTTGTGCTATCTTGGGCAAGTCACTTTACCTCTGTGCACCCCCATTTCCCCGTGGATAAAATGTGGGATTTGGATAGATGGCATTTGATAGCTATATAATGCTTTATGGTTCACGAGCATACACATATAGGCCATCATAT
Organism: Lepilemur ruficaudatus; assembly: GCA_963574885.1. NCBI lineage: Eukaryota > Metazoa > Chordata > Mammalia > Primates > Lepilemuridae > Lepilemur > Lepilemur ruficaudatus. The sequence goes on from CAUYRT010000898.1 coordinate 1,934, forward strand.
CATATCTCTCAGTCACTCTGACAGGTAGACATTATTGCCCCAGGTTTAATGTAAGACTAAAGACCAGAGGCCGGGCGCGGTGGCTCACACCTGTAATCCTAGCACTCTGGGAGGCCGAGGCAGGAGGATCGCTCAAGGTCGGGAGTTTGAAACCAGCCTGAGCAAGAGCAAGACCCCGTTTCTACTAAAAATAGAAAGAAATTAACTGGACAACTAAAAATATATAGAAAAAAAATTAGCCAGACATGGGGGCACATGCCTGTAGTCCCAGCTACTTGGGAGGCTGAGGCAGAAAGACTGCCTGAGCCTAGGAGTTTGAGGTTGCTGTGAGCTAGGCTGATGCTATGGCACTCTAGCCTGGGCAACAGAGTGAGACTCTGTCTCAAAAAAAAAAAAGACTAAAGACCAGAGGTCAGATTGCTTGCGTGCAATCCTGAGGCCAGCAGCAGCAGAACAGGGCTGGAAGTTGGGCTCTGAATGCCAGATCTTGCCCTCTGGAATGTATACCACATTCTTCTCAAAGTGGACTCTCAGGTCCTTGCCTAGAAAATTATGAGACCTCAATAAGGAGGCTCTCCCTTATCTGCACAGTGGGGACCAGATCAGATGACCTAGTGTATCCTTCCAGGCCTGGCATTGTGAGGCTGAAGCCCAGTGCCCCACACCCACATCCTTGCTCCTGCTGAGCCACACCCAGGAGGCAGCCAAGGGCCTGCCTGTGGCCTTACCCTGGGGCTCCCTCCAGGTAGGGGCCTGGCTGGAACAGACAGACGGCCTTCTTCTCGGAAGGGTGGAAAAAGATGACATACTCATAGCCTTGTCCTTCCACTGGGATGCACCTGGTAAAGATGCGCCAGTCACCGTTGTCTGGGGAGAGATGGGCAGTGTTGTGGCTGGAGAAGGGACGGTGTGGGGGCGTGGGGCCAGGTCAGGATGCAGCACCATGGTGGAGCCCTGCCTACAAGGTCAAGGAGAGAAAACCAGAGCACCCAGGGAGAAGCCAGAATGGGCAGGGCTGAGTGGCAGTTCTCAGTGGGAACACGCTTGGCCCGGAGCAAAACCAGATCCACCAGGGTGTGTGCGCTTCACTGGGAAGGCGGGAGCCAGAGGCCTGAGCAGACTCTCAGTCACCCCCTGCCTGGGACCCCGGCGTGAGGGTGAAGTTAGGCAGCGGGAGCACTAGGCTGAGAACTGGAAGGGAGCTTGTGAATCTCCTGCTAAGAGTCTTAGAACACAGGTAAAGGGGCTGTGTGTACACACCGGCCCTCTCAGGCCAGCCTTACCTGAGGCGACTGCCAACCCGGATGGGAGCTTGAGCCCCTGGATGTGGTCTCTGTTGGACTTGAAGGAGGGCAGTTTGATCCAGCCACCAGACTTGGTCTTCTCCAGAAATTCTTGGTACAAGCTCAGCATATCTGGACACCAGCTGGCATTGGGAAGGGCATAATCCTTCAAGTCTGTCTTCTCTGGACAGAATCTTGAGACCTGGGCAGGAAAAACCAGGGTGACTAGCCAGAGTCCTGAAGTATGAGGGCTGCTGCCTGGGCTTCGGGACCTCTAAGTAGCCAGTTCCTAGGCTCCTGGGCTTGTCGGTCCCTTCTGCCTGTGTTAACCTGGAGGAAAGGGCCCATCTTCCTTGCAGAGGGTGAGGGACCTCTGTGGGTGACTGGGCAAGGAGATGCTAAAGAGCAAAGGAAGGGAGGGGAGGGAACGGGCACCAGAAATTCCAGGCACGCTGCTCCATGTGCTTTGAAGCTGGGAACTGCCAATATTGGCCCCAATGTACAATTTTCCTCAGAAACTGAGGAAATACCACCAAAGTTGCCCAGCTTGTGAGTATGAGAGTGGGTGGTCGCACTGGACTTGGTCTGCCCTGGGGATTGAGGCCACAGTTGGTGAGGACCACTTTTCCGAGCCCTCTCTTCTGGGGTTAACCCAGCGCTGTCCCCAGCTGTGGGCCTGCCCAGGCAGGGCGGCTCCTCTGAAACACGTTCGGGCCCCCACAGAGGTATGGTGCCACGGCTGGGGTAGAGGCAACGTGTCCACTTGTGGGACATGGGGGAGTCCTCTGTAGCGTCAGCTGCTCACACAACAATTACAACTGTGGGCAGCAAGCGAGCTGCTTCTGTCTGGGGATACCCCAACTTAGCTGCAACAGTCTGAGCCCCATAAGAGGAAGGTGATTTATTGGTGGCCATACAAGGTTCAGACCGGATGCAAGTATTTTGCTGGTTTTAGTTTTGAACCAGGGATACTTGGTATCCCAGAGCACCCTCCCCTTGCCAAATCAAATAGCTCCCCAAGGCCGGCTCCGTGGCTCATGCCCTTAAGTAATTCTAGCATTCTGGGAGGCCGAGGAGGGAGGATTGCTTGAGGTCCGGAGTTCGAGACCAGCCTGAGCAAGAGTGAGACCCTGTCTCTACTAAAAAATAGAAAAAACTAGCCAGGCAACTAAAAATAGAAACAAAGAATTAGCTGGCCATGGTGGTGGGTGCCTGTAGTCCCAGCTACCCGGGAGGCTGAAGCAGGAGGATCGCTTGAGCCCAGGGGTTTGAGGTTGCTGTGAGCTAAGCTGACGCCACAACACTCTAGCCCAAGCCACAGAGCGAGACTCAGTCTCAAAAAAAAAAAGAAGAAACAACAGTTCCCCAAAACACCGCCCGCCTCCCCAACCTGAGAGGAGGAGATCTGGGGTGCTCCTTAAGCTCTAGGCTCCTCAGAGAAAGGCTGCTTGTCTGGCTGAGCTGGAAACTCACTCACCAGGGAGTCTGTGGAGGATCCAAATGCTGAGGCAGGGTTGAGTCCAGGCAGGATACGGGGGGCCCCAAGGAGGGCTCCCTGTTGGCCACATCTTGCTACCACCTGGAAGGCTCTCCTTAGCATGGCTGGGTGCTAGGTTCCCAGCCCTGCCTGGATGGGTACTGATTCCTGGGGAGCGCTGTCAGCTGCCCCTCCGGGTTGTAGGTGCAGCTGTGTCCCACAAGCCTGTCCCTTCTGTCACAGCCTGTCTTTCAGCAGCAGCCTCCACTGCAGAGAGACTGGGCAAGGCTGGGCTGGTTTGGTGCAACACCCTCAGATGCCTGCAGCCTTTTTCTGGTCCCAGAGCCCCACCCAAGCGCTTGGGGTTGGGGGGAGCAGATGCTGCTTGGGCATGAAAGAGCAGCAGGACTGGCTTCAGTTGTTAAAGGAGTAACAGTGTTCATGAACAAATGGTATGGGGCACAGGGAGCCTTGGGGAGCTGCCTTGGGATTTCCGGGGGAGAATCCAAGAATATTTCCAGAAAGACAAGGGAAATCTGTTCTGTGATTGGAGGGTATTGGTAGAGCATTTGTGGTATGTGCTCTGCAGTAAGATGTTGAAAGCTCTGGCATGATTTGGGGACTCAGAAAACCAACTCATAACCCTTAGACACCCCATTCTTATATCCCAGACAAGGGTTAGCACAGGGAAGTCTCACCTCTGGTCCCTGGCTGGGGACAGGAGTTGGAAGTTGGGGAGGGCTTGAGGCGGGAGGACAGAAAATCATTTAGGAAGAAGCAGCTTGGCAAGGAAACACTCATGCTTTGGGACCCCCAGGGAGGGGATGGTGGCAGCAGACAGTGCCAGGAGCCAGATGGGAGTGGGGCAGTGGGGACTCTGCCACTGGCAGGCCTGGAAGCTTGGGTAGGTGAGTGGCAGGAGTGCTCTGTCAATGTCTGTGGATGGTGGATTTTTTTTGGTGGCATTGTTTCTTCTCTTGAATTAAAACTGCCCATTTTCAATTAAAAGACCCAGTTTTTTTTTTTTCTTTTGAGACAGAGTCTCACTCTCTTGCCTGGGCTAGAGTGAGTGCCATGGTGTCAGCCTAGCTCACAGCAACCTCAAATTCCTGGGCTCAAGCAATCTTTCTGCCTCAGCCTCCCAAGTAGCTGGGACTACAGGCATGCTCCACTATGCCCGGCTAATTTTTTCTATATATTTTGAGTTGGCCAATTAATTTCTTTCTATTTTTAGTAGAGACGGGGTATCACTCTTGCTCAGGCTGGTTTCGAACTCCTGACCTCGAGCAATCCTCCTGCCTCGGCCTCCCAGAGTGCTAGGATTACAGGCGTGAGCCACGGCGCCCGGCCTGAAAGTCCCGGTTTTTAATTTGTAAAATAAAAATATATTCTAAAGATCAGAATTGGGCAAAAGTGGAATCATAATGATGATGATAATAATAGTGATGACTATGATATTTTGGCAGTTTCCAAAAGATCAAACTGATTTAATATGGAAATTTAAAGGGTTTATCTCACCCTCTGTATTTGGCGCCCTAAAAGACTAGAATATAAACTTCTCCCCTTACCTCCTGTAAAGGTTTGAATTAAACTTCCTTAAGGACTAGGGGAAGCAGTTTTTTGATTGGTTCAGGCTCTGGGTCTAAGGAAAGATATTTGAATTAGTGGCTGACATTTAAAAACAGGAAGTTTCCTATAAAGCAGACGGTTGGTCGAGGATCTCTGGCAAAGTGGGACGATCTGCCAGTGATCATCTTCGTTCCCAGGCAGCAGGTTGCTGTGCGTGGCGCCCTGTGGCTGTGGCTTGCCCAGGCCTCCCTGGGACTGGGCACCCTCCGTTCCCTTGGCCAGCCTCTGTGTGTGATCCTTGACTTGGAAGGTGGGACTTGAGGAGGAGACAGGACAAAAGAAGAATCCTAGAGAGGGTAGAGGGACTGGGGAGGAGACAGGAAAGGGGAGTGGGGAGAAGGGGGCTCCTCGGGCGTCCCTCACGGCTGGGAGCTGATCCCAGCAAGGAGGGCCCAGGAGGAGGAAAGGGCTGTCCTTACAAGAACAGTGGGCGAACCTGGGGAGGAAATCGCTGTTTCATAGGCCAAGAGCCACCCGGGAGCTGGGTTATCATCCTGGATCGTATATCCCAGTGGGATCCGATTCTCATGTTGCCCGACTGGAGGAGTAACACCCTCCCACTTTAGTCATTTCACAACTTTTTGTTAAATTGACTCTCAAATATTTATATCATTATGATTATGCAACATTTGCTCTCAGCCTTGCCACACACTACACTTACATTTCCTTTCTTGTACAGCTTTTATTTTCTTGAGTTAATAATTTCAACGGCTCAGCTGGGTGAGGTGTGCAAGGGAACGCAGGGGAACGGAAGGAGCTAACGAGTGGCTGAGGTGACCATTTCCCAGCTCGGGGGGAGAGCATCCAGGAAGGAGAAAATAAAAGAAAGGAGGATCCGGGGATGTTGGGTGACACTGAAGAGCAGATGCGGAAAGATATCTGAGGAGAACATCTGTAGGTGATACCAAAACCATGGGCATGGCCTTCCATTGGGGTGGCTGGGGGAGGATGGGGGAACTTATTGGAGTCCATCTGGGAAGAGAGAGGTTAGGACTAGTGACAGAGTGCTCTTTCCCCCTTTCGGACTCCTGTTCCCACCATTCTGCACATCTTGTGGATCCTCTCTGCAACACTGAGCCCTTCTGGCTGTGGGCTGAGTGGTCAGCGATCCAGGCAGGTGGAAATGTGCTTGGCTAACACTTTGAATGGGTTTTGTTACAACATGAGCTTTGGCCCCAGCCCTTCTCCCTGTGTATGAATTAAGCTCAGAGAAAATTAAGGAAACTTAATTTAGAGAAAGCCTCTCCTTAGACCAAGGCTCTCTGGACAAACAATTAGGAAAAGGAGGAAAGTCAGTGAAGGTTAAGCACAACTGAGAACTCCTGCCGGATTCTGAAACGGGCTTGTTGCCTGCCTGGTTCATTTCCAGCTTGGCACCCATGGGTGAATGTTGAGTTTGAGGGCTTCTCTTGCTGAGATACGACCTGTCCCCAGGAGCACATCCTGGGCCCTCTCTGATCGGTGGCGCACAGGACGAGCAGTGGTGCACTGGCAAGGGTTTAACCGTCTTCTCTGGGTCGGGGGAAAGTTTGGAGGAGCTCCGATTTGTAGCATTTTGCCAATTTCTGCAGTGTAAATATTCCCACTGCAGCTAATTTCAAGCTACCAACGTGAAGTCACTGACCTTGGGGGTGAAGCGAGGAAGAGATGTGCACGGCCGGCTCCTGTAGCCAATAGGAACCGGCTCTGGCCACTCCACTAGCGACTTCTCTGGCTCCAAGTGAAACAACAGCAGTAACCAAGGCCTTGGCAGTTCAGCAGATCAGTTCTTTTTTGAGACAGAGTCTCGCTCTGTTGCCCGGACTAGAGTGCCGTGGCATCAGCCTAGCTCACAGCAACCTCAGACTCCTGGGCTCAAGAGATCCTCCTGCCTCAGCCTCCTGAGTAGCTGGGACTACAGGCATGAGCCACCATGCCCGGCTAATTTTTTCTATATAGTTTTAGTTGGCCAATTAATTGCTTTCTGTTTATAGCAGAGACAGGGTCTCGCTCTTGCTCAGGCTGGTCTCAAACTCCTGACCTTGAGCGATCTATCTGCCTCAGCCTCCCAGAGTGCTAGGATTACAGGCGTGAGCCACGGCTCCTGGCCAGCAGATCAGTTTTTGGTCCCAGATCTAAAATTGCTTGCTTCCCTATCTTTTGGGGTTTCCTTCCCTCATGAGACTGACTGTGGAGTGCTTTGTCTCCCCAGCCTGTCCTTCTTTCTCCTCACCCTAAACAATAGGACATTTTTTGCGTGTTGAAAGATATGTACTAACTACTAAAAGGAAAATTATTAACTTTTCCAGAGATCTTACAAAGTCCTCCTCATCCTGGGTGGCCCTGGGAACCCTTCTCAGATGATTCTGGACTTGCGATGAAGCCCCCTGACCTGGGCTGGCTGACGCCCTGCTGCAATCATGGGAGTCCCAGCACTTTGGAGTGGTTCTGCCTGGGCTGATTCCTACCTGACTTTTCTGAACGAGGAAGGAACTTCCCCAGACAACATTCCTGACCTCAGATCCCTCCTGAAGACTCAGCCTTGTAGGGTCACCCACCGCAGGCAATTTCTGGAGGGCACCCAGACTGCCCATTTCCCTGTCTATTGGTGGTTGACTCCCAAACTCCTGCCCTCAGGAAAGCTGGGTTTCTTGATTTCCTTCTAGCTAATGGCCAAAGGCCAGCTGGGCAGGAGCAGCTGTATATAATAGGGGTGGCGGGCACACCCAAGGGTCCTCAGAGGGGGTAACCCTGGTTCTGCTCCATGCAGGAGTTGCATGATGGAATGTGTGCCCAGTTGCCAGCACTTCTGATTTTCCAAGAAAAGCCAGTGCAAATCTAGATGGTGTGAAACCTTCTAACCTTTGGATGTTGCAACTAATTTATAAAAATACAGAATCAGCCAAACCAAATATCTCTGATTGGATCTTATCCTGTGGGCTGCTGGTCAGGCTACCTGGTTCTAAACTCATTCCTGGGCATCCCAGGAGTCTGCCCTTGTCTGCCCCAGATCTAGTTCTGATTGTTCCCAGATTAGCCATCTTTTCCTGGTTCCCTCTGGTAGGGGCCTTCCTGAGACTAATTTTATACCCTGGATACCCATAGTGGACCCTTTGGAGAGGAAAATAATTGTCACATGTTAAGACGAATGAATCAGTTGGCTCTACACTGCCTCAGGGTTTGTGCTTCATCTAGTTTCTAAGGGTTTTGGTCTTTGCTGTGGGTAGAAGGTGTTAACGGGCAGCTTGGGGAAGGGCCCGAGCTCAGTCTCAGACAGTCCAGGGCTGTCCCCAGAAAACTGTCTTGACAAAACCTAGGACATAGAATGGGAGCTAAAAGAAAAGGTTGCTGAGTGTTCTGCCAGAGGGGTGGTTGGACTCGACGTGCCAGCCTGGGTGAAGAGTGGCCCAGGGCTGTGGCAGAGGGACCTTGTGCATAGAGCGGTCAGGGCAGCTGATGAATAGGCGCTGGCTCCAGGTGGCAGCTGCCAGTGTGGTCACGGGGCTGAGGGAGGGGGTCTCAGCAGAGAACAGGGACAGGGAACTGGGGTGGGACCAAGGGGAACCTGAGGCCACTCCACAAATGTCAGAGCCCCGACCACTGCTCAGCTGAAACTGAGTTCCTGTTTGTGAAATGCTAAGAGAGGCAGGATCTCTAAGCTCAGAAAGCTGCAGTGACAAATCCTGAGCGGGGTGTGTGTGTCTGTACATGCACCCGGGGTGGGGATCACAGGCTCTGCCAGCCCGGTTCCTGAAGTTTCCTCCTCCTCAAACCCAGGCAATAATTTGAGAGGCGATACCATCAAACAATGCATGGGACAGCCACACGGTGCCACCGGCATATCTGCTTCACCAGCTTGGGTTACAAAGTAAAGACACATTCCTTTAAAAAAGCATATTAAACAACTGATATCCTGACATCCTGAGCCCCTTTCTCCCCTGGAAACTCTGAAACAGGAGTGTCACTAACTGCTGAGCCAGCCCAGAAGCCACGCTCCTGAGCTCTTCAAATACAGGGAGTGGTGACTTCATCAGCTGCTGGGGGCGCCCAGGACTCCAACCCCCTTTCCTCAGGGTTGTGAACATCTTGCACCCATGGCCTTGACAGGGCATTGCCTTGGTGATGGCCACAGCAGGGGCTGGGCTGGGGTGGGGGTGCCCGTTAGTCCTGTTCTGGCCTCAGGAGGTGACTCAGCTCCCCAGTGGCTCCCAGAGGGGATCTTGAACACTGTCCCCGCAGGGAGCCTCCCAAGGTTCTCTCACCTCCACCCCCGGCCTCTGTGCTCCCAGACAAGGAGCTCTCTCCCTTTTGGGCAACTTTCCCTGACAAATCCCCTGTAGCCACCATCTCCACCTCCCTTGTCCCCAGCCAGTCCTCTACGGCCCTTTAGTCAGAGGCGTCCCTTTCTCAAAATTCTTCCCATCTGTCACAAGAGTTCCCAGAGGGTAAAACTTGGGCGGGAATAATTAACACCCGAGGCACTGGTTCTTCTTTTCCTGGGGGCTGGATGGGCTCTGTCTTCACACCTCTGGAGGGTGAGGGGAAAGTTTCATACTAAACCAGCCTGCCCATAGATTTCCCTCCTCGGAGCTGTGCTGTCCAGGAGTGCCTGGCTTTCAGACTGTGGACACAGTCTGGGTTCTGTCTCTGAAGACAAAGAATCCATCCGGAAGTCCCTTCCTTCCTTCGGCTGTGGCTCCTGGCTTTCAGCAGGGCAGGGAAGCCCTGGAGATGTGCCCTTCTTGGAGAGGCATCTCTCCTGTCCATGCCTGGGCCCTGGGCACACAGCATTGCCACTGTGCCTTGGTGGCTCCATCAGCCATAGCTGCTCCAGTGTAGAGTTTCTTGGTGCCAGAGGGCGAGAGAAAGCCTTGCTCCCTCCCCAGCACCCTCGTTAGGCTGAGCTGGCCCGACTCCTCAGCGCTGTGGGCTTTACTCTGCGCCCCCGCTGTCAGCAGCCGCAGCTCCAGAGTTACCTGGTCATTTAGTACATGCACATGCACACAGATACAAACATACTATGCGTGGTCACGCACATACGCATAGTCACACATGCACACACATGTACTCACACTCACACAGACGCACATCCACAGATGTGGACATACACACAGAGAAACATACACATGCACAAAGCACACACAGGTTTATGCACACATACATACACTCACACACATACACACATATGATGCACACACAGGTACATGCACAGGTTTATCTCAGCTTCCACATCTGTCAGATGGGAATCATAGGAGCACCTATCTCATAGAAAGGCTGTGTGCTTTTGGGAAATTTACTTAAATCTCACACAACTTGCTCACCTGTAAGCTGAGGCTATCAATAGGATCTAAGAAATAAAGGAGGTGACACAAATAACGTTTACACAATGCCTTGCAAATTGTAATTTTAAATAATACCTATCATTTTTTTCACAATTAATGACTTGTACTGCAGCAGGCTCGAACTGCTGAAAAGAAGCGTTATGGACTAATTTATCTTCATTTCACTCATAGATGGTGATATGGTTTGGATATTTGGCCTTTCCAAATCTCCTGTTGAAATGTGGTCCCCAGTGTTGGATGCGGAGGTGTTTGGGTCATGGGCGCGGATCCGTCATGAATGGCTGGGTGTCCTCCCGGATAATGGGTAAACTTTCACTGTGCTCGTTTACAGGAGAGCTGGCGGCACCACCTCCTCCATCTCTTGTTCCCTCTCTTGCCGTGTGAGATCCCTGCTCCCCTCACCTGACTGGGAGCTCCCTGAGCCTGCAGCAGAAGCTGATGCCGGTGCCATGCTTGCATAGTCTGCAGAACTGTGAGCCAAATAGGCCTTTTTTCTTTATAAATTACCCAGCCTCAGGTATCTCCTTTATAGCACTGCAAAACGGACTACACAGATGGATACGGTCCCTTCATAAACAGAATCTGTATGTCTTTTTTTTTCATTTAAAGGTTTATGGAAAATTAAAAAAAAAAAACACGGTGGATCTAGAATCATAAATTTTAAGAAAACCAAAGCAGTTCACAGACGAGAAGGCTCAGTTATAGATGCAAAGTTACAATTAAAATACTATGGTAGTACAAAAATACATTTAACTGTATGCCTTCTTGAACAAGATAAAAATCGTGCATTAGGCCCAGCGCGGTGGCTCACGCCTGTAATCCTAGCACTCTGGGAGGCCGAGGTGGGAGGATCGCTCAAGGTCAGGAGTTTGAAACCAGCCTGAGCAAGAGCAAGACCTTGTCTCTACTATAAATAGAAAGAAATTAATCGGCCAACTAAAAATATATAGAAAAAATTAGCCAGGCATGGTGGCGCATGCCTGTAGTCCCAGCTACTCGGGAGGCTGAGGCAGGAGCATCGCTTGAGCCCAGGAGTTTGAGGTTGCTATGAG
>CAUYRT010000899.1:0-15567 GCA_963574885.1 Lepilemur ruficaudatus
ACAGTATTTTTCACAGAATTAGAAAAAAAAATCCTAAATTTCATATGTACTCAAAAAAGACTCCAAATAGACAAAGAATCCTAAGCAAAAAGAACAAATCTGGAGGCATCATATTGCCCAACTTCAAATTTTACTACAAGGCTATAGTGACCAAAAGAGCATGGCACTGATATAAAAGTAGACAGACAGATCAATGGAACAGAATAGAGAACCCAGAAATAAAGCCAAATACCTAGAACCAGCTGATCTTCAACAAAGCAGACAAAAAGCTGCATACTGGGGAAAGGACACCCTGTTCAGTAAATGGTGATGGAAAAATTGGATAGCCCCATGAAGAAGAATGAAACTAGATCCCTATGTCTCACCACATACAAAAATTAACTCAAGATAGATTAAAAACTTACTCTTCTGGACATTAGCCTAGGCAAAAAAATTTATGACTAAGACCCCAAAAAGCAAATACAGCAAAAACAAAAATAGACAAATGGCACTCAAACTAAAAAGCTTCTGTACAGCAGCAGAAAAAAATCAACAGAGTAAACAGATAACCTGTGGAATGGGAGAAAATATTCACAAACTATGTATGTGACAAAGGAATAATATCCAGAATCTACAAGAAACTCAAATCAGCAAGAAAAAAAAATAATAATGCCATTAATTAATGGGCAAATGACATTAACAGACATTTCTCAAAAGAAGAGACAGAAATGGCCAAGAAACATGAAAAAATGCTGAACATCACTCATCATTAGGGAAATGCAAACTGAAACCACAATGAGATACCACCTTACTCGAATCAGAATGGCCATTAAAAAAATAAAAAAACAATAGATGTTGGCATGGATGCAATAAAAAGGGAATGTTTATACACTTCTGGTGGGAATGTAAATAGTAGAACCTCTATGGAAAACAATATGGATCTATCTCAAATGACTAAAAGTAGATCTACTGTTTGATCCAGCAATCCCACTATAGGGGATCTACCCAAAGGAAAAGAAGTCATTTTATTAAAAATACATCTGCACCCGTAAGTTTATCACAGCACAATTCACAATTGCAAAGATATGGAACCAACCTAAGTGCCCATCAATGGATGAAAGTATAAAGAAAATGTGATATGTATGTGTGTGTATGTGTCTGTGTGTGTATGTTTTTGCGTGTGTACGTGTATACACATATACGCCAGCCATAAAGAAGAATGAAATAATGTCTCTTGCAGCAAATTGGATGGAACTGGAGGCCGTTATCGTAAGTGAAGTATCTCAGGAACAGAAAACCAAACACCACGTTCTCTCACTTACAAGTAGGTATGCTAAACTCACTAAACTATGGGTATGCATTGTCATACAAAGTGACATAATACACATCAGAGACTCAGAAGGGGAAGGGTGGAAGAGAGTAAGAAATTAAAACTTACAGTGTGTACTGTTTGGGTACTGGATACACTAAAAGCTCAGACTTTACCACTATACAGTCCATCCATGTAAGAAAAAAAACACTTGTACCCCCTAAATCTATTGAAATTTAAAAAAATAAAAAGAACAACAGATTGAGGTGGGAGAGGCAGGACTATCAATAGGTAAGATTAAACCTTAGATTAAAAGACAGCCAAGAGATATAACCAATCACAATGTATGGTCCTTATCTGAATTCTAGTTCATACAATTTAAGTATTAAAATACATAAGACAATCAAAAAATGTGAACAATAACTGGATATTAAATTTTATTAATGAATTATTTAGGTATAATATTAAAGTACAGTATTAAAATGTAATCACAGCACCATGTATGTTTTGTCTCTATCATTTAGAGCTACATACTGTAATGTTCACAGTAAAAATGATATGATTTCTGGTATTTGCTTAAAATAATTTGAGGATAGCAAAGAATAGAGTGGGTACTGATAAAGCCATATTAGCTGTGAATTAAAAATGCTTGAAACTATTGACAGAAATACAGAATTTGCTCTCTCCTCTACATTTTTTAATTTTTGAAGTTTTTCATAATGAGTATTTCAAAATGTATACTAGTACCAGTTCTGTGACTGACTAAATACAGAATCATTACAAAAATTAGTTAACTCTCTTTGTGTCTTATTTCCTCATTGGCAAAATGGTAGAATCCAGTTTAATTCATGTTCATTCAAAATATATTTATTATAATATTCATTCCAACTCCAAATGTAATTTTTAACTTCTCAAAGTCCATCACAATTGCTACCCATCATCCACTAACTCCAAAATGCCATTTTAAGAATCAGTTAATTCACGGATTTGTTTGTTTAGTTGTTTATTTATTCATTGAGTGCCAATCAACATGCTGAAAATAAAGATGAAAAGATGAAAATAAAGACACTGAATTTTGGTCTATTGTTTAGTTGTGCATAAAATTAATACAATTAATGCAGCACAGTGAAACTCATAAATTAGTAAAGTGTGCAAGTTAAGCTGGACTTGTTTTTTTAAGGTATCAAAACAAGATTTTAGACACTCCCCTTATTCCCCCAAAAGCCTCATTCATCATAAGTATATCTTCTCTAAACGGAGGTAAATTCTCATTCATGTTGGCCAAGGACGAAAAGGCTGCCTTTCATGAGGCCAGAAAAATACCTTTTAACTTCAGGGCAAGATTGAGTCGGTGCTTCTTTAAGTTCTCTTCTTTTCATCGATTAGAAACAGGCAAACAGCGGTGCCCCAACAGGCATGAGTCCTGAGCCTGCCTCTCTATAGACTGAAGAAATGACTCACTCAGTTGTTCACACTGGGCCACAAGCAAACAGGGCTATGACACAGTAAGATAGACACAGTATCATCTTCTAACATTGAGTCAATTTACACACAGTGTACATGTGCTGGTCCTTTCTTTCCTCTCTGCTTCTTTTTCTCCTTCCCTGCCACACTAATCTGATTCAAACCCAATATAAGAACCTTAAAATATTTGGTTTGCATAGTTTTTCTCAAATCACTGCTTGTACACAATAATAGTAGCTGATTTCTTAGACCTTGTTGAAATGCAAAACATTCAGTTAGAAAACCGAGAGACATTACATCATCTTCCATAAAGCTGGCTTTCTCTTTGTCTATTTTAAGAAATGTATCTTTACAATGTCATGCCTTGTGGGTGGAGACAGACAGATGTAAGTAGATGCCTCATTGAAAACAGTGTGTGACAAACAGATCTCAAGAACTTGAGAGAGATAGTAAAATGCAGATACCGCAGACTTGCATTTACAGGTGCATCAGTAGTTGAATCATTGACTCACTTACAATCTTTTGAGCGTTATCTTTCTTTTTCCTGCTGGTGCATGGAAGGCTCCTGAGCTTATCAATATTTTGTATTATTTGGATAGTTTGTATTATTCCTCACACTCTAATACAGGTAGAATATTTTGATGATTTTTTAAAAGCTTTTTTTTTGCCAGAGTAACAATAATTAATTTCTATTTCATTGCTATGTATAAGGCAAAGAAATACAAAGAAATGAGGATACTGTGCCTATTAATTTCTATTTTAAATATTTGGGATGCTTGTCACTAATGTGGTTCTGTTCACATTAGCTTTCCTTGAATCCTAGTCTCCACCAAATTTTCTTCTTGTTCCTTTTGATTAATCTCTGCCCTGCCTCCATCCCAGTCATATCTTTTGCTTGGGCTCCTGATTATTTAACATCTTGCCACTTCATTAGTAACACATATTTAATACTCTCTGAGCTGGATCATTTATTGATATGTAGAGCTGGACTAAGAGAATAGAATTAAGTTGCTTTGGAACACATAGTGAGAAACAGTTTCCTAAATCCACAACCACAGAACCCTCATGGATGTGCAGTTTCTTTCTCTTCACTGGTGGTTCTCATACTTTAGTGTTAAATCACAATATTATTCAGACTTAAAAAGAAAGGAAATTCTACAATATGATACAACACGGATGAACCTTGAGGACATTATACTAAGTGAAGTAAACCAGTCACAAAAAGACAAATGTTGTGTGATTCCACTTATACAAGGTAGCCAGAGTAGTCAACTTCATAGAGACAGAAAGTAGAATGCTGGTTGTGGGGGGAAGGGGTGTGAATGGGGAGCTAGTGTTTAATGGGTGTAGAGTTTCAGTGTCCCAAGATGAAAAGAGCTATGGAGGTGGATAGCAGTGATGGTTGTACAATGTTATAAATGTATTTAATACCACTGAGCTGTACACTTAAAAAATGGTGAAGATGATAAATTTTATGTTACATGTATTTTACTATAATAAAAATGGAAAAACAATAAATAATTAATGAAAAAAAATCACAGATTGCTGGGCCACACCTGATTCTGTATGTCTGGGGAAGACCTAAGTATTTGCATTTCTATTAATGACAACCTTCTAGTTGAAGTTTATACTATGGGTCAAGACCACACCTTCAAATTGCTCTAGATGAATCGCTATGATTATTGTAATTCTCTCCGTTGTTTCCATCTAACTTAATACATAATTCTATTTTTTTCCTGTATCTGGAAGAATTCAACAGATTCTAGCCAAAAAAAAAAAAAAAAAATACACAGCCCATCAAAAATAATAGTAAATAATAATGTTCTATACAATTTTATTTAATTTCAAATAGCATTTATAGTTATTGACAGGGTCCATAGTAGCAATGCAAAAAAAAATAATGCTTTACTTATATTTTCTGTTTCTAATTTTCCTATTAAATGTGTTCTATTTTATAGGTAAGCAAACTAGAGTTCAGAGAGGTTAAGAGAGTTGCCCAAGGCAAATCAGCTAAATGGAACTAGGACCTAACGTTAGGAATCCTAGATGACTTTTCCTATTGCCTTTTCCTACTCAAAGTATGATCCTCAGGCCAGCACACCGCCCCACGTGGGACTTTGTTGAAAACACGACTCAGGTCCCACCTCAGATGTACTGAATCAGAATCCGCATTTTACCAAGATGCTCAGGTGATTCCTAAATGAATTATAATTTGGAAAACACTACCCTGCATTACTCTGCTTTCCTAAAAACAAATAAGTGAACTTGTTTCCTCCACCAAGGTGAGAACTAATTTTCACTTTTTAGTACAATTCTGAATCTTTCTCAGACTGGGTGAATTTCAATAATTATACGTGTGTATTTTAATTTCTTCCAAGCCAAAACAATGGGCAGGCTCTATCTTATGTTAAGATCTTATGTACATCTAGCTATGTGGAGATTGGAGATGGATATTAATGTCTTCAAATCATTTTAATTTCAAAAAAGATGCAAAAAAAGACAAATGTTGTTATTTTAACAACAAGTTAAACAATTTCGGTTTTTGTTTCTTTAAAGAGGGTATTTCATTCCCCAAAGCACCTCACAAAAGGTCACAACCCAATAACATCTGCTCACTTGTATTAAACTGAATACATACAACTACTGTTTATTTTTGAGAATTTTACAAATTAAGTATGACTGGATTAATCCCCATTTTCAAATAAAATTCTTCAAAGATCAGCCTTGTGAAATTTTTATTTGAACAAATGTTATTTTTCAAGCTAAAATAAAGACTCAGGCTAAGCAAACCGTATCGATACTATGCCAGAAACCTTCAAACAGGCGTGGAGATCTTCAAAGTAAGTTAAATTTTCTGTTACTATCTCATGACCCTCTCCCTCAACCCTTCATCTAAAATTGCCACAAATGTTCTGTAACTGGGTCAGGGCACACTTGCTTGGGGGAACAAAGACATATTAAAGAGCATTCAATATGTCTCAGACATAAGGATCAAGTGAAGCAAATGTAATATCCTGTCACAAGATTCAAGCATAATTTTCTGCTGTGTCCAGCTTTCATCCTCAATTGTCAACATGTGACTATCTTCCCCTGACGTACATCAGGAATGCTTTGACTAAATCTGTGCAACTTGTTTTTTAGCAGTATTTGTTTGGAGTAAATACCGGAGTCCCCCATTATCCACGGTTTTGCTTTCCATGGTTTCAGTTACCTGAATTCAATCTTGCTCTGAAAATATTAAATGGAAAGTTCCAGAAATAATTTATAAGGTTTAAATTTTGCACAGTTCTGAACAGCACAATGAAATCTCAAGTCATCCCACTCCATCTCGCTCAGATTGTGAATCCTCCTTTTGTCCAGCATATCCACTCAGTAGATGCTACCCTCTCATTAGCCACTTGGTTATCAACTCAACTACCTTGGTATCAGTGCCTGTGTTCAAGTAACCCTTATTTTACTTAATAATGGCCCCAAATTGCAAGAGTAGTGACACTGGCAATTCAGATATGCCAAAGAGAAGCTGTAAAGTTCTGTGCTTCTTTTCAGTGAAAAGGTAAAAGTTCTCAACTTACTAAAGAAAGAAAAAAATCGTATGCTGAGGTTGCTAAGATCTACAATAAGAACAAATTTATCCATGGATCTGTGAAGAAGGAAAAAAATCTGTGTTAGCTTTACTGTTGTACTTCAAACTGCAAAAGTTACTGCCACAGTGCATGATGAGTGCTTAGGATGAAAAGCCATTAAATTTGTGAGTGGAAGACAAGAAGAGAAAATGTGTTCCAGTGAACAGCAATGTGTTTTGCCAAAATGCGTCGAACCTACACAAACACTGCAGCAATGGACCCCTTAAAGCGAGTGACACCAAGCCATAGGCATGGTCACACAGATTCAGGAAGAGTTTTGGACTAAAAGATAAATATAAAAATTATCGGAGAGTGTGTGTCTGGCGATGAAGAAGCTGTTGCCACATTTCTGGCAGTGTCAAAGAAGTTGATCAAGGAGAAGAGATGACATCCAAAGCAAATCTTCAACTGCAATGAAACCAGGCTCTCCTGGAAGAAAACACCCAATAGTACTTATATCCACAAGAGTGCAAAGGAAGTACTAGGGCATAAAACTTGGATGGACAGATTAACTCTGGTGCTTTGTGGCAATGCTGCAGGGAACATGACAAAGCCACATGTAGCACACAGAGTGAAGAATCCATGTGCTCTCAAAAACAAAAATTATCTGCCTGTGTTTGAGCAGTACAATCAAAAACCGTGAGTGGCAGCCACTTTGTTAATGGAACTGTTCCACCAATGCGTCAGCCCAGAAGCAAGTGAAAAAACACTTGGAAAAGAAGGGTTGGAATTTAAAGTCCTGTTACTAATAGACAATGTGCCTGGCCATCCCTTATCTGTTTGCTATGAGAATTAAAATGCCAAGGTTGTAATTTTACTTCCAAATACAATCTCATTGCTTTAGCCCTCTGACCAAGGCATCATCTGGTATGTCAAGGCCACACGCACCTGCCTGGTATTTGATTGCATTTCGTTGGCAACTGATACAGACCCTAATCTGTACATAAAGCTGGGCTGTAAATCATTCATTATCGCTGACATAGTAACATTCATCACAGCTGCAATGGGTGAACTAAAATCAGACGCTATAAATGCTTGCTGGAAGAACTTACGGAGTAAAGTTCTGAATGATTTTAAAGGCTTCCTGGGGATTGATGGTGAAGTCAGGAAAATGATTCAAGCAGCAAAACAAGTTGATAGAGAAAGATTTGCAAACATGCTCAGTGAAGAGGTGGAAGAATATATCGAAGGCCATCAAGAAGTGTTAACAAATGAAGAACTGGAGGAACCTGTTGAGTCATCTACAGAGGACTAGAAAGACAAAGAATAAGCTGAAGCAAAACCAGAGATGTGCACATTACAGAAATTTGCCAAAGTATTTCAAACTGTGCAGACGCTGAAGGACGCAATCATGGAATAAAATCCGCCAGTGGAACACAGCATTAAAATCACCCACATGATCACAGAAGGATTACAATCACCACAGCAATACTTTAATGAGTTAAAAGGAGAGATACAACAACTTCTGATTACAATGTTCTTCCAAAAGTTTTTGGTAAAGAAAACTGTCAAATATTAAGGATACTCAGCCATCAACATCATCTGCTTCTGACATCCAGCCACCAACATCGTCGTGGCTCAACGATCTAGGATCACCCGAAGCAGATGTTCCTCCTTCTGACACAGTGAGAAGGTCAACAGCAGCCTCACACTGTGTCACAGGGCCCACATCATTCACCCCACTGCGTCTCCTCACAGAGGCATTTCATCACCACGAGCAACAGCATGAACACAGTGAAGACATTTCGAGAGACCACATTCATACAACTTTTATTAGAGCATATTGTCATAATTGTTCATTTCATTATTAGTTATTGTTATCCTTTTACTACACTTAGTTTACAATTTAAACTTTATCAGAGGAATGTATGTATAGGAAAAAAACAGTAGTCTCTGAGGTTTCAGGCATCCATTAGGTGTCTTAGAACATACTCCTCACAGATAAAAGAAACTACTATATTTATTTGTCTTGTCTAAAAAGTTGGTCTTTCCATGAGATCAGTATTGTTTCCATATATGAAATTTGCTTCTCAGTTCTGATGGCTATTTCTTGTGATTATAGCTTGATTTTCCTTAACTGCCAAACTAGTACGAAGTACTTGCCAAACTTACCGTGTCACATGAAGTCACAGCAAGGTAAGCACTTGAAACTCAGCAGGCAAATGCTAAAATGCCTGCTCACAACTGTGACCTTCCTCAAGGTCAACAGGAAGAGAACAGCACAGCAGCAGGCAAGCCCAGGGCCGCCATTCACGGTGCTCCGGCCGCGTCCCTGGCGCCTTGCGGCCAGCACGCTCAGCAGCTTCTTACGTCAGATGTCCTGGTGACTGCAGTCTTCCACACACACAGACACCCTGGGCAGTCAGTGACTCAGAGTCAATAGAAGGAAAAATGCAAAAAAAAAAAATCAGATTATAATATAAGCCTTTAGTATAAAGTAGCAAGATTGATTTCATAAGCCAAAGAAATAGATCTTGTAACAATATATTGAATAGTTAATAGGTTATAGATTTCAATACTTATAAATACAAGCATAGATATTGATACAGATACAAATACAGATTAAGTATGCCACATTGAATTAAATTTGGCAATAGAGCTTGCCTATAACCATTTCCACAAAATTGTTCTTGATAATACTCTTTTGGTCAAAAATAAAATTTCATACATTCCTTTATCAGAAGTATGAAGAGAAAGGAACCAAAGATAATAAGATTCAAGATAATTTGAAAATATTACCATGTAGAGAAGAGCAAAAGTCTTAGTGCATTTTGTGCTGTTAGAATACTACAGGCTGAAATTCACTAATAATCATTTAATTGTACAATTCAAATGGAGTAAAGGCATGATATGTAAAATATACTTCAATAAAGAAGAAAAAAAGAAACTGTGGTATATGTACACAATGGAATACTATTCAGCTATAAAAAAGAATGAAATCCTGTCATTTTTGGCAACACAATGGAACTGGAGGACATATTTTAGGTGAAATAAACCAGAAACAGAAAGATAAGCACTACATGTTCTCCCTTATATGTGGAAGCTAAAAAAAAAAAAATTTTGATCTCAGAGAAGTAAAAAGTAGAACAGAGGATATTAGAGGCTGAGAAGGGCAAGGGGAAGAAAGGGATAGGGAGAGATTTGTTAAAGGACAAAAAAATGACAGCTATATAGGAGGAATAAATTCTGGCATTGTATAGCACTGTGGGATGACCAAAGTTAGAAATAATATAAAGTTTCAAATAGCTGGAAGGAAGATATTGAATGTTTCCAACACAAAGAAATGATAAATGTTTGAGAGAATGGATATGCTAATTGCCCTGATCTGATCACTATACATTGTATGTATCAAACATCACTATGTACCCTCATGAATATGTACAATTATTATGTGTCAATTAAAAAATAAAATTAAAAAGAAACAAAGCAAAACACTTTATTTCCAACTTCAACGCTAATTATTGTCAACACAATCTCACCAAAAAAAATAATACTACAGACTGGAAAATTTATAAAGAAAAGAAATTTATTGGCTCACAGTTCTGGAGGCTGGGAAGTCCAATATTAAGGCATTGGCAGGTTTGGCAATTCTGATTCCAAGACGGTCCCTTAAATGCTTTGTCCTCTGGAGGGGAGGAAGGCCTCATATTCACATGGAGGAAGGGCAAAGAGAGAGAACTCACTCCCAAAAGCCCTTTTTATAATGTCTTACATCCATTCATGAAGGCAGAACCCTCGTGGCCTAATCACATCTTATAGGTCCCACTTCCCGATACCATTATATTGGCAATTAGAGTTGAACATGAGTTTTGGAGGGGATAAACTTTCACACCACAGCATCAAAGGAGGAGATAAAGCACTTAAGTACATAAGCAATGTCACGCTGCAGCAATCACACTCGGATTTCCATTTCTGACAGCATCATCAAAAATGTTCTGTGATGGGACACAATGGTTACCCATCGCGATGTTAACCTCAAAAAGTTGGAAGCATGCACTGAATGCAACTGGCTTCCTCTCAACAACTTATTATGTATATACAATATTCTTAATTTTACTTAAAAATTCTTTAATCAATGTATATTTTCAGTCTATATCTGTGTTTAGCTACCTGATATGGAAACCTCAAACTTCCGCTGTTTTTAGGAACTCCCAAAGGTATCTCCCTAAAGTAGAAAATCATTTTCTACCAAGGATTTGATTTACTTGTTTACTTCTAGACTTCAACCGCATCCCCCTGTTCATCATATCTCTTAATGCATTTATTTCTAAACACAGTCTGATCCTCTTAGTGTATCTTTACCTGCAGAATCTTCTCTTTCCTTTTTCAGTTATTTACCGTGGACTTTCTTCAGTGCTATTGTGTCTGTCTTGGGGTGCAGCTGCCCAAACTGCACGCAGCACTCCAGGTAGCATGACGAGATGATATCCCAAGTTAAAAGTTCGAAATTATAGAAACTGTAGTATAGTCTGCAAGTAACATGACAGTGGCAAGCTGTCAGGCTAACCTCTGTTAAACTGAATGCTAATAGCTAGTCAAAATGTTCTGAAAACAATTCTCTAAAATTAATCAATCACTGATGGTTCCATAAAGATTTCTATGGGTAGACCCTTGGAAATAGATTTTAGAATCAATAAAGTGTACTTACGGGTGAAGAAAAGGATTTTTGTCGATTAAAACTGAGGTGTGGGAGGAGCTTTCCACTGGACGATATACAAAAGGACATTTACTTCCTTTGACATTTTAGGAAGCAGCGTTCTACAGGCCACCTCCTTACCCCGTCATCCAACACTGCTTATAATTAATTGGGACTGTATTTATCTCATAATCTTTAAGTCAAAGAAGCAATGGTTTTCAATTCATCCCCATGTTAATTCGCGGTAGTCCAGAGGCTGCAATACGTAACAGGTTAGCTATCAGATTAACCTGGAATAGAGCACAGGCTATCTGTACTTCAATCTTTCATAAGCAGTTTGTTTGATTCTAGCACAAATTTTATAAGTCTGAAAAGCATAAACCGTTAGTCCCATGCTGTGGTCTCATTCCTTCCACCTAACTCTCACCTCTTATTCTGAGTGCTAGTGTGTACACGCACATATGTGTGTGTGTATGTGTGTGTGTGTGTGTGTGTGTGTGCGTGTGTGTGTGTGTGTACACTATAGGGGCACCAAGGAGCAAGAAAAAGAGAAACACTTAAAGTCATAATTCGGTTTACTTTGTGAAATGAAAGTGACAAACTGTTCCATTTTAGCTCTTAAGCTGCTCCTCATTTGCAAAATGTGCATAACTATAACTCAGAGAACTTTATGAGTAACAAAAGAAATTGTATATTGTAAGCATGTCCTAAACTACGGTGACTTTATAGAGATGCTCATGAGCATTGTGCCATTACCATGCTGCACAGTCTTGCTCCTCAAGGCAAGAGAGGCGAGGCTCATCATATCAAGGTGTCATCTTGTGAATATTTGGAGTTTAAAAAATCAAAAAAGAAAATGAGACTTTGTATTTCAGACGTGATAGAAGCTGATGAAAGAGTATTTAAGTGTGTAGTTCTGTGTTCACAAGCACAATCTGGGCCAGACTTCTTGGGTTCAAATCCTGCCTCTGCTCAGCTGTGTGATCCTGAATAAATTATAAAAACATTTCTTAGCTTCTCTATCTATAAAAATGAAATAATAATAGTTATTATTTCATTGCTATTAAGAGGATTCAAAATGATAAGCCATGGAAGGAACATGGCACAGAGTAAGCACCCAATAAACACTAACTAGCACTATTAATCCATAAACCACCTGTACACACATCCAAATACATCTCCCAACAGGCTTCCCCACTAACTGCAATATCTGATCTATCCAGTAGAGACAGAACCTAATGGAAACATGGCACAGCTGTCAAACTGTGTATAATCAGGCTAGCTTCATGTTTTAAGCACCAAAATATATTTGATGTTTCACTTAAAAACATCAAAGTAACATAAGCTAAATCCCCACAACCATTTTAGAAAGATGTAGTTTTTAGAGAGGATCTTCGCCATTATTATTTGGAAAATGGTAAATCTACATTTTTTGGCCAGTTTTTCTTGTTTAATCCAGCAGTTTCCCAAATACACACCATTTCAAATTATTTAAGGATATTTGAAATTTAATGAATATAATTTTACATTCTAACAGATTTTTTGCTAATACTAGAAAATGTATTTAGAATAGCGATCAAAAGTGCTGGGAATTTGAGTCAGAAAAAAAACCTTCATTCAAATCTATACTCTGAAGCAGAAGGGGGGAGATATTAGTTAAAGGATAAAAAGTCTCAGTTATATGAGATGGATTATCCCCAGATATCTACTGCATAGCACAGTGTCTATAAATAATAATATGGTGTCATATACTTAAAAATTTGCTGAGGGCACATCAAGTATTCTTATCACAAAAATAGTCATTATTTATTCATTTATTATTAAGGTGGGAGGAAACTTTTTGGAGGTGATGAATATGTTTATGGCATAAACGACAGTGATGGTTTCACTTATGCATGCTTATTTCCAAACTCATCAAGTTGCATACAGTAAATACACAGTTTTTTGTATGTCAATCATACTTCAATAAAGTGGTTTTAAAAAAATTCCTGTTCTGCTACTTACTACTTCTGTGATTATGGAAGATTGTGTTTTCCAGACCTGGCTGCAACGGTGTCTCCCATCCCCCATGCTCTTCACAAACTACATCTTGATGTTCATCCCTTAAATGATGAGCTATGTCTCCTCCCTTGAACCTGGCAGAGCTTTCTGATTGCTCAGACAACAGAGGATGACGAAAGTGATGCCTGTAGCTTCCATGGCTTGATCATAAAAATGGCCTACGCTTCTGCCTCACTTTCTTGGAGTGCTTATTCTTGGAACCCCACTATCACGCCATGAGAAAGCCCAAACCAACGCATGTAAAGAAAGCACAGGGAGAAGCCATGTGTAGCTGTTCCTGCCAAGAGATGAGCTAAGAGCCAGCCCACCGCTACATCAACTACCAGGTGTGTAAGTGAAGACATCTCCAAAAGATTACAGCTCAGAGAACTAGTCACCCTCAGCCCTAGACACCATGTCCCTACTGTGCCCATTCAAAATTCCTGACCCACTGAATCAGCAAGATTAATAAAATGGTTGTTGTATACCAATAAGCTCTAGAGTGGGTGATTGTGCACCAGCATTAACTGGATAGTAATCTTGGTGAGTTACATAGTCTCACTAAGCTTAGCTTTCTCCAGTCTTTAACATGGGGAACAGGACCTACAGCACAGGGCTGGGCAGACTCTATGCCACAGACGGCGACATTACAGTGTCTCCCTCCCCGTGCTGGTTGGGAGTCTTTGTGTTGATCTGCTCTGGTGATTTTGTGGTGCTGATGGTGAAAATGCATAAAAGCGAGAATAGGAAAAAAGGAAACACAATAAAAACACCAAGGACTCCTGAAGAATAAAAATATTAACATTATCTATAGAGGAATTTTGGAAAGTTTTGCTGAGAAATATTTTAGGATACAATTTTAGACAGTTTTGCTATGTGTTTTAGTGCCTTATACCTTGAAAACATTCTTAGTATTGTCAAGGCAGCTTTAGGAAGCTCAGACATTATTTTTCAGTGATTTGTATAAATGTTTGTGTTTATTTTAGATACGACCCTGTGCTGAATGGTCCTGAAAGCATGGCCCAGAGGATCTAGTTTTACTTGAGTTGCACCAAAATAAACATAGTGCTCATTATACAGTTAGAAAGAATCTGAGAGGATCTCAAATAATAAGAACCCAATGATGGAATAATATTTAATCATTAATCATAGGCCTGGCAAGTAAATTCTTGTTAACATTTTCTTAGTCACATAATATTACTTCATAGTATCTTACTAGAAAACATAACGTATTTGAACTTCATCCAATATTATTTTTTACATCAGAAAAACAGTTCGTTTTAATTCTTTGAAAACACAAAGGAGTCAGTGTGAAATCTTTTAGAACTTTTGAGATCTTTAGAACCTCTGTGTTTTCAAAGAATTAAAACGAACTGTTTTTCTGATGTAAAAAATAATATTAGATGAAGTTCAAATACGTTATGTTTTCTAGTGGTGTCACCATAGCTCACAGCAACCTCAACTCCTAGGTTCAAGCAACCCTCCTAGCACAGCCTCCTGGAGCAGCTGGGACTACAGGCATGTACCACCATAACCAGCTATTTTTTAAATTTTTTATAGAGTTAGGTCTCACTAAAAACACTGTGCATGAGACAAGAATAATACAAAGAAGTATACACATTGCTTTCTTTCTTGAAAAGCCTATATTCCACTTGCAAAGAAAAAGAGTAAGCTTATGAATAAGCATCCCCCTAAAGTTTAATTTATCAGTTAGTAAGAGAATAACAACTCATAATAAAGTAGAACAATTATAACAACATACTATAATAAAAGTAATGTGAATGTCTCTCTCTCTCTCTCTCTCTCTCTCTCTCTCTCTCTCTCTCTCTCTCAAATATCTCAGTGTATGGTACCACAGGTAACTGAAATCTCAGAAAGCAAAATCACTCATAAGGAGAGACTATGGTAAACCATAAATATATGAGAGTCAGATTATAATTTAAGCCAAGCATAGAAGACTTCTTGTAGAACATGTCAAAAGAACAATACAGATCACAAGTGTTACACACTCAAAGTATTGGCTAGATTCTGGAAAGATTTGGAAACATTTCCCATACGTCAAAGTGCTAAGCAAAGTACTGAACAAGTGAAGGAGAAATAAGATCAGGTACGCAGAAAGGAGAAAAGGCCCATTCTTCGGGTGTACTCACCATCAAACTGGTATTGACTGATTAACACTATGGTGCTCAAAGGGTGGGAGCAAACACTGGGGAATTGGGGGGTGGGGGGTAAGCCCACGTCTGAGCGACGTGGGGGGACACTGTGGAGGGGTGGGATATGCTCGAAAAGTATTTGGGGAGCGGAATTAGGGGTCTCAATAGGGGAAAGGAATTCCTCAAAAACTGATTCATGTGATCAACTGTACACCTCGGTAAATTCACTGAAAATCATTTAATTGTACACTTAAAATGGAGTGTTGGTTGTATGTAGATACAGTTGGAGCACTATGTATGTACTCTCTGGACTACTTTGACAGAGTAGGTTTTTAAATGTAACAAGATAAGTCAACTTGAGTG
>CAUYRT010000903.1:0-24092 GCA_963574885.1 Lepilemur ruficaudatus
CCATCTCTGGATGATACTTTTATTTTTCATGGCTTTCTCCAATATTTTCTGATTTTTTTTTGCAACGAACATGCATTACTTTTACTTTTTTAGATATTGGGTCTCACTTTGTTGCCCAGGCTGGAGTGCAGTGGGCCAATCACTGTAACATCGAATTCCTGGGCTCAAATGATCTTCCTTCCTCAGCCTCCTGAGTAGCTGAGACTACAGGTGCACAACACCACACCCAGATCATTTCTTATTTGTTGTAGAGACGGGGTCTTGCTATGTTCCCCAGACTGGGCTTGAACTCCTGACCTCAAGTGATCCTGCTGCCTTGGCCTACCAAAGTGCTGGGATTATAGGCGAGAGCCACTGCACCTGGCTTGAACATGCATTACTTTTATAACCCAGTAACTCAATAAAGTTATTATAAAAAAAGAATAAAAATTGATATTTGATTTCCTAGGCAAGTACCTCCAGTATACCATCCCAAAGAAGTTTGTGGATGGTTAGTTCAGAAGACAGCCATGGCTATCTGATCCTCTTAAGATACAAAATATCTAAAAGACATCTCTTTGTTGGTGCATGAGATCAGCCAACACCGATCTACTGGAGTAGAACCGTATGAACACAACAGTGGCTTTATAGTTGATGTTTTATATCACAGGGACTTTTACTCATTAGAACTCTGCCTTTTGCAGGGGATAAGAATGGTGAAGAGGGCTGGGAAACGCATTCTCTGATTTTGGAACGTGAATCTGGTGCCTAAAGAAAGATTGTCCAACTCTTGTATTTAAGAGTAAATTTGCAGCAGTGGAAAAGTGTCCTGGAGAAAATGAAGGGTCTTTGAATCACAATTGTATCCTGCTTTTTATGCTTTCTTTCAACGTCTTGTCCCTAAAATTTTTTTTTTCCTTCTCTTCTTCTTCAACTTAGTCTCGTAATGAAAGACATGGGGAATGAGATCCACTAAAAATTCTGGGATTTTGCCTCTCGGACAACAATCTTGAGATGCATTTTTCTTAATCCAATTCCGGTTTAAACGTTGTCAGGATGGACCATAATTGGTTGTGGAAAATGACACTGGAACCACATTGCTGCTCACTCTGGAAATGATATGAGCTCAGTGTACTGCTGATCAAATGCGTTTCTGCATTAAAACTATTACAGGCAGAATGCCTCGATGGGATTCTTTCCTCCTAATAGTTTTCCAGGGCTCGTGCTGAAAGGGTTCTGTCAATCAAGTCTGAAAATCAGCTTAACACCCTGACTCGGGTTAATAAAATGCAGCTGCCAAGATCTCAGCTCAGAGGCCACTGTTTCCTGGTTCCAACGTTATCAAGCCCTACTAAAAATGCCTCATTATAATTGATACTCACTGATAATACATCTTTTTTTTTAATGCAAAGAATGCCTCCAGAAAGAGTCTGTGCCTTACACAAAGCCTGCTAGAAGAGAGACCTCGTATCAAAGGCAGGTAGCTCAGAGGAAGTAGGACAGGCTAAATGTATTTTCACAAGTACCCTGGAGACAGCCTTGGTACAGATTCTGACTTTCTTGGTGGCTTGGAGTTAGGAGAATGCTCTAAGAATTGAGACAGAAATAGGGATATAGCCCTGACTGTACGGTTGTGAAGGGGGCTGTGATAGCACTGTCACCAATTAATGGGGAGATGAAAATTCCAAACGAAAAGACTTATTTTACTAAGGAACACAAGGTGCCGCAATGCGGAAAGCCTGTGACAACTGACATGCCAGCAAGAAGAGAAAGATGCCTCCCGAATCACTAAGTCACTGCCGGCAGTAGAGTCTCCATATCACTGTCTCTTACTTCTTGTAAGACTAAGACTTCTGGGCCAATTGATTCCAGTTCTCTTCAAGTAAAAATATTTTTCCTCCAGTTTCATGGACAGAGGCAACTACACAAAAACAACCCACATTAAAAGGACAGTAGGGAGACCAACGTGCTGGAGGAAAGCGTGGTGGCTTTCACACTAATTCAACTTTCTAGAAAGTTTTCTGCTAGCTGCCTCTGAGGAAGGAGAAAATGGAGTAAGCAAACAAAGCCTGGTGTCAGGGGAGGGGGCCGGGTATTTCCACCAGCGACTTCTCAGCGTGGTAGAATGTCATTAAGGTGTAAAACAAAGTAGGGAACTGAGGGCGGACCATCATTAATTATACCCCAGTGTTGTTTATTTGAGCATTTCCATTCAGGGGCAACTGGAATGACTTCACAGGAAGGGAGAAGAAAACAGTTTCTCGTGAGCGGTAAGACGATTGCTAGGAGGGTTTTAAGAAGGCAAACTCTGGGCACGGTCGTAACGCAGCCAAAGTGGCGCCGGGGACTGTGGGATCGATCACATGACACGAACAGGAGGGAACCCTTGACTCTATTCCAATTTGCTTCAGATTCTGTTTCAAACATTAATTGCCTGAATTTCTCCGATCAAGTGAAAAGAATAAGCATATGCAAATTTGTCATGTGATTATTTTATTACGTAGGCCTATATTTCTTTTAGCTGTGTTTCCGTACAGGTTGTACCTTCCAGCACACGTTTCCCCCATGTGCTGGTGCGGGCAGAGCCTCTTACACTCTCCTTAGGTTGAGTTAGGACTGATATATATTGAGCACTTGTTATGTTTATGCCCTGTACTGAGCGCTTTATAAACGTTCTCTCCACCTGATCCCCACACAACCATGTGAAGTTGGTAATATTTGTTTTGTTCCTAATTTACAGGGAAATCGAGTTAGAGGGAGGTTGAGGAACTTGCCAAGGTTATCCAGCTGGTAAGTAGATTCTGACCTGGTCTAGCTACAAAGCACTACCTTTTCACTGCTATTCTCTACGCCTTCCAGCTGACGCTGTTCCATACCTGAGCCCCTCCCAGTGAGTTCTTAGTGTCCTGTTGCGGGTGGTTCCTATACATGGCATTTCTAGGAAAGAGTACTCTATCTCTAGCCCTGGAACAAGCCCAGGGTTACTCAAGGACCCAGATGAGAAATTGTTACCCATGAAGAGGAGGCGGCCTTCTAAGGAAAGAGCTCTAGGTTCAAAATCAGAGGGAGCTGGCTTTCAACCTTGGCTCTCATGCTTACTAGCTGTGCGATCTACGCCAGATAATGTAACCTCTCTGAACTGCAACTACCCACCACTGAATTTAACACTGAAAGAGCTGAAAAGTTATTAGGGGTTTGTGAGCTCTGGATTGTACTCAGGCTCTGCGCTTTCAGAAAGCTGACTTGTCTGGGAAGTGGGAAATGAGAATATAATGAGTGTGTTTAGGAGAAAGATACAGCCAAGTTGATACAAAGTGGGCAACCGTGGTGCCACCCACCTCTCCTAGGCAGACATCAGCAACTGATCAAGGCACTATTTTGTGAGGAGCCCGATTCAGTGTCAGAATTATTCTCAAGGCTTCACAGCGGTTCACTGGGGATGGCATTCAAGGAGAAACCTGTTTTTCATCCCAGGCACAGGGCTAGAAAAAAGGAACTGCACATGGAGAGGAGACAATGGAAAGGTAACGGATCTGAAGAAGAAAGAAAGGAGTGAAACTTTAAACATTGCTTCTTCTTCTTTTGTTTTTTATGATTTTTTTCATAATCCTTTTCACATTAATAAAAAGTGGGTACGAGTGACATCCTCAGTTGAAAACTAACATTGGCCACTGCTTTACACCTGTGAGCCTTAAAACAACTCAGTAAGGTGAGATTAGTAGCCCCATGATATAATTGAGGAAACCAAGGGTCAGAAGACTAGAGTAACTTTCCCAATACCATGGAAGTATTGAGTGGGATTTAGAACCTAGGACCATCTCGCACCAAATGCTGTCTTCTTTCCACAACACCGTTGTGGGACCATGCAACACTGAGTTCTGGGCCTTTTGCAGCGAACCCAAACCCACTTCTTCTCCCCTGGCTTCCCAGTAGCTGGGCCCACTGATCTCTCTATCTGCCGTGGTACACAGAGCCTAGACGGCTTGAGGCAGGTTCTCTGCACAGAATTGGAGGAACTTTGATATTGGAAAAAGGTCACTTAAAGTGAATCCACTTGAAATGGGTTTCCCAATTTATATAGTAGTTGGACTGGGACCTCATCTTAAAAATGAAACTATGCTTTTCTCTTTTGATGCCTTAAAAAAAACCCCTGAAATTTGTGAAAATAGGTATTTTAGGAATTAAGTCTGTATAACAAATTACTCCAAGTCTTGATGGCATAAAACAATCAAGTATTATGCTCACACATTCGGTGGGTCAGGAACTCAGCCTGGGCACGGCACATGATTCAAATAGTTGTCCACTGCCAAGTAATCCTTTCTTACGTCCTTAGTAACTGTAGGAATGTAGATCATGGATGTTTCCACGAGGAGGCTTTCCCCTGCTCCCACCCACTGCACCTCTGCCTCTTCTCTGACTACAACCGCTCATTACTATTTCTGCGCTTCCGGGTTATTTTCTTCCTAAAGTTTAGTTCTGCCCCTTGCCTCCCACCCTCTGTGCCCTCAGCCAGGCTCCACCGACAGATCTCATTCTGTGTTTCTGTTGCTGGCATCTGTCTAGATGCCCAGGGCTCTGCTTTGCTTAAGCCAGTTCTCGACCCAAGGGCCTGGACCCTGCCATCGTCCCAACCCAACAGGCTGAGCCTGTCCCCTGTGGAGTGATGGCCCCGGCCCTGTCTGCCAGCTTGGGTGCAAGCATCTTCCCTTGGTTTCCTCTTCCTGTGCTCTGTCCACATATTGGGACATTTTGCTTCAATGAGCTCAGTGAGGAAAAAGCACCAAGTTCCATGCCTGGCACACAATGGGCACTGAATAAATGCCAGAGTTCCCTTATTCAGCCAGGCCCGCAGCCACCCTGTTTCCTAGTCGCTGACTGCAAATGGCCACACTCCTTGGACACGTGGTCTTGAGCACTTGTCAGAACCTATTCTGTCTGTACTCCCCAAGCCTCTGTCTCCTCCAGTTCCTTGATTATTGGCTCAGCCTTTCCCCTCACATCATCTGCATCATAGCGGAGAGTTCCGGTGAATATAATCAGAGATCTTCCTCAGACTCCTTGAAACCAGTGTCTGAAGAGCCCAGAACATTTCATGCTGAAATTCTTTTTCATTTAACAAATATATATTGATGATTCAGGCTCTGGGCCTCCAAGCTTCCAGGCTAGAGACTGATAATAATGTGGTGTGCATAGTTCCAGACTTGCCTCTCCTGCTGCTTTTCAACTCTTGCCTCCCTCATTCCTGGGAACCACAATCCCTCCCCAAGGTGCACCCTCCCCACTCTCATCTGCTGTCTTCAGCCCGTCCAACTTGCTGCTCCAGTGCTAATTGCTTTTCTGTGTCCTTCATCCAACATTCATATGATAAAAAGCGTGCCTTCTGCTGGGAGTGGTGGCTCACGCCTGTAATCCTAGCACTCTGGGAGGCCGAGGTGGGCGGATCGCTCAAGATCAGGAGTTCAAAACCAGCCTGAGCAAGAGTGAGACCCCATCTCTACTAAAAATAGAAGAAATTAATTGGTCAACTAAAAATACATAGAAAAAAATTAGCCGGGCATGGTGGCACCTGCCTATAGTCACAGCTACTGGGGAGGCTGAGGCAGGAGGATCACTTGAGCCCAGGAGTTTGAGGTTGCTGTGAGCTAGGCTGACACCATGGCATTCTAGCCCGGGCAACAGAGTGAGACTCTGTCTCAAAAAAAAAAAAAAAAAGTGTGTCTTCTTCCCCTCCACTGAATCAGTGGTGGGGTGAGATCCCTTTAGAGCTCCACTGTTGCTTCTTACACATGCTTCTAAAGTCCTCAGGGGACACTGATGGTTTATTATTCATCCATTTATTAATTCATTCACCAATCAAATACATATGGCACCCTGCCTGTGGACCACATAGCACGGACTCTGGGTGAGACTGAGTTCAAGTCCTGGCCCTTGCACTTACTAGCTGGGGCATCTTGAGAAAGTTGCCTTTGTTCTCTGGGCATCGGCTTCCTCATCTATAAAATGTGGGATAGTAATATTACCTACTCCACAGGGTTGTTATAAGGACTGAGTTAAGTCATGTAAAGTTCTTAGAACAGCACTTTACACATAGACATTCTCAATAAGTATCAGCTGCTGCTGCATTTGCTTCTACTACTACTACTACTGCTACTACTACTGAGTGCCGGCACTAGGCTAGGATACAGCGGTGAACATACAGAGATAGTAAAACAGCCAAATTCGAGAAAGAAGGATGAAGATTGTAGTCAGCTTAATACCAGGTGCTAGGGTGCATACTGGGAGGAAATTTCAGAATCCCCCGGAGGACTTGTTGAAACACAGACTGCTGGACTCTATTGTATTAGTTTTTTATCACTGCTGTAATAAATTACCACAAACTGAGTGGCTTAAAACGACAGAAATTTATCTCACAGTTGTGGAAATCAGAAGTCCAAATGGGTCTCACTGGACAAAAATCAAGGTTTTTGCAGGGCTGAGTTCCTTTCTGGAAGCTCTTGGGAGGGGAGGGGAATCTGTTTTCTTGCCTTTTCCAGCTTCTGGAGGCTGCCTACATTCCTTGGCTAGTGGCTCCCTTCCATCCTGAAAGCCAGCAGTGGCTGTTCAAGTCTTTCTCATGATGATATTTCTCTGGTTTTGACTCTTCCCCATTTAAGGACACTTTTGATAACATTGGGCCCACCTGGATAATCTTTTTATTTTAAAATTGGCTGATTAGCAATCTTAATTCCCTTTGCCATGCAACATCATGTATTCATAGATTCCGGGGATTAGGATGTGGACGCGTTGGGGGAGGGGGCAGTACTCTGCCTGCTACACCTATTCTCAGAGTTTTTGATTCAGTAGGTCTGTGCAGGGGCCCAAGAATTCTCATTTCTAACAAGTTCTCAGATTATGCTGATGCTACACTTCGAGAACTAGTAGATTTAGAGACTCTGTTCATTCACATCTTTATCCATTCAACTGTAACTATGTGCCTAACACTATACCAGATGCTGGGGATGCTGCCTGCAAATAATAATTTAAAAAGTTCATAGTCTAGCAAAGGGGGCAAACAATTCCAACTGGGGTGATATAGACTCTAAGAGAACTATGTGCAAAGTGCTAAGCATTCTTAGAGGAGAGAGCAACTAACAGGGGCAAGGGACACTTCACTGAGGAGGTGACTTTTGAACTGGTTATTAAAGGAGAAGGAAGGATTTCTAGGAAGTTAAGGAGAAGAATATTGCAGGTTTTGGGAATAGCATATGCAAAAGAGCGTGGCATGTGTAGGGAATGGGAAGTAGTCGCATGTAGTTGGAGTGGATGGTCCATCGCAGTGGGAGAGGGGTGGGAGTTGACACTAGAAAAATACCATATGCCATGGTGAGGAATACAGTAGACCCGTCTGAGTTGTCTGCCCAGCCCACACTGTCTTCTCTGAGAACATTCCTCTCTCCAGCAACTATTGAAGATGTGAACCACAGGCTGTCATGTTTTGTCCACACGACCTTAGCCCTTCCTGGTCATAGCTGATTAAGCATTTGACCCATGAGCTAAGCCAATCAGACTTTCTTTCTCAATTATTTGTTCTAAGAGATATGAAGGTTAGGTGGGCTTATATCAGAATGGCTGTGGCGGGCCATGTGCATTGATGGACATGCAGAGAGAGGCAGCGTGGAGGAGCCTGCCGAAGAACGGGACAAAGTCACAGAAAGAAGCAGAGATGAGACGGGGAAGGCAGTGATAGAGGAGCCAGCAAACGTGGGACTCCGTCCCGGACAACTCCCCTGCTGCCTGGCTGCTCTACTGGCCTCATGAGAGTTCTGTTTCCTTATAATAAATCTTTTTCTTAAATGAGATGGAGTACATTTATTTTTCGCACAACAAATGATCAATAACTAATACAAAGAGTTTAGATTTTATCTTGGCAGAAATGAGCCAGTAGAAGTGTATAAGGCAAAGGAGTATCGCAGTTAGATTTTTGTTTCAGAAAGATCTCTGGCTGCAGGAAGCAGTTGGGGGGAGCAGATGACAGGCTCTAACATTGAGCTGGGCAACAGAGGATGAGGCCCTAAGCTAGGCAGCAGCAGTGAGGTTGGGAGGAAGGAATGGATCTGAGAGACACTTGGGAGGTAGAATTGATAGGACTTAGTATCTTGGGTTGCAGGGAGCCCATGGCAGAAGGAGTGAAGGGCAGTCCTCAGTTTCTAGCTTGATGAACTGAAAGAATTGCAAAGCTGTAAACAAAGAAAGGGAAGACAGAATCTCATTTTGGAAGAAAACTGTTAAGCTCAGTTTTAGACATATGTTGTGTTTGAGGAGCCGATGGCAACACCCAGTAGCCACTGACACTTTATACCTGGTGGTTAGGAGGTGGGTTAGAACAAGGATGCGTAAAGATAGTATTCACCTGACTAGATTAGATTCTGGAAAGAAGGTATCATGAGAAGAAGAAAAAAAAGGGGAATGAAACAACAGAAATGTAGGGGCCACTAACATTGACAGGCCAGAGGACAGACCCCAGCCAGCCAGGGAATCTGAGCGGGAATGGTCAGGGCGTAGAAGCAGAGCAGGGGAGAGTGAATCGTAGACATTCAGGGGGAGAGTTTTAAGCAGGAGGGAATTACCATATAGATCAAATTGTGCAGTGGGGTTAGGGAGATGAAAGCCGAAAGTAGTTCATAGCATTTGATATTTGAGCCATTGTTGTCTTTAAAGAGAGTAGTTTCAGCAAAATGGAGACAGTGGTATTAAGGTGAGGTCACCTTGGGTGAGGAGTGACTGGTTGGTAAGGAAGTAGGAAGGCAAGAGACAACAGCTCTCTGGAAGTCTGGATGTGAAGGATAGGAGACATCTGGGCAGATGCTTAAGGATGAAGAGAGAGACTGTAGGATGATTGCAGAACTGACCCTAATTTTTTATCCCTCCCTCAATCCACACCCTTTGCAGCTCCTCCCATCGAAAAGCAGAGTCTATGTCCTTGCCCCTGGGTTGGCCTCATGACTTGCTTTCGCCAATAAAATGAGGCAGAAGTGATACTGGGTCAGTTCCATGGGCCTTGTGTATTCTACTCGCTCTGTCTCTTAAAATCCTGCCCAGCCACCATGAGAATGAGCCTGAGCGAACTTGCTGGATAATCAGCGATCAGTGGCCCAGTCCCCCACGTCACCATGACTAATAACCTACTAATTGCCAGGCATGTGAGCAAGACCATCCTTGGCCAGGCTGCCCAGCCGGCCCCCAGCAGACTGCACCCTCTTGAGGGTGTGCAGTTCGTATTTCAGGCCCCGCTGAAGTCAGCCCAGCCTGGCCCAGACCCATAGAATTGCCCAGATGACTCATCAACTTGTGAGTAGTCAAAATGCTTACTGTTCTAAGCCACTGCTTTTGGGTGCTTTGCTGTACATAGTAGCTAACTGATTCAAGAGATTGTTGGAAGGTTATTATTTTGCATTGGCATGGAGGAGATTTGAACAGATTTGCATGTGTGAGGAAAAGGCAGATGTAAGATTTAAGAAGGAGGGAATAAATGCTGAGAGAAAAGGATGTAACCAAAAGCTCAGGTGGAAGAGGCAGAGACCCTCCTTTGCTTTTGAGGTAAGAGAATGAAGTAGGGATGGGGGTCGGATGTCCTGGGCTGTAATTCAGCGCATCACCGGGGTTTCGGCCCTAAACTGTGAGCTAGGTGGTAGTTTCTCTAGCTGTATCTCTGGACATGCTCACATTTAACACCCAACCAAAAATTAACGCCCCAAACTCATGCATTTCCACATCTGTCAAAGCTAAAAGGGGCATCTGAGACAGATTTCCTTTTGTTTTCACTGGCGTGTCAAATGCCACAGTGACAGCAAAGGAATAATCTTCAGTTTGTGTATAATGAGGTCTGAAATTTCTGTCTCCGCACATTGATCACGAATCTTATTTCACTAGATAAACTGACAGCAGAGTCTCAGGTACTTAAACAAAATTTTGAAAAAAAATCAACACTACCACCAACATCTTTGGGTTTGTTTTTTCCTGCTGTCACTTTCATGGTTTAGTTATTTTGTCTATATACACTCATTTCCAGTTTTTTCTAAATTCCTCAACAGACAAATCATTCTCCAATCCTAGATATATGTCCTTTATCCTTAAAAATATGATTTAATAGAAAGACAATTGGTTTGGGAGGCAGAAAAACTGAGTTCTAGTTTTGACTCTGCTGTTAACTAATACAATTATCTAGGCTAAGTCACTTAACCTCAGTTTTCTGATCAGAAAATGTATTCCTCTAACAGATATTTATTTGCCACATGCCACGCACTGTTCTAAGTGCTTAGGATACGTCAGTGAAAAATACAAAGACTCCTGCCCTCCAAGAGCTTACATTCTAGGGTCAGACTGTAAAAAACAAATGCAACAGAGAGCATGTGATGATTGAAGGTACCAAGTGTCATGAAAAAATTAAGAATAAAATGGGGCTGGTGGCAGGTTGCAGGTGAGAAAAGACCCCTGGGAAAGTGACTGGGAGGAGGTAAACGAGTTACCAGGAGAGTATCTGGGGGACGAATATTCCAGGCAAAATTCCTAACAGCGTTTCCTCAGTCTTCCCTTTCCTCTACACTCCGTTTATGCTTGTTGACCCCAGAGAAGATTTATAATATGTATGACCTTTAGGCAAGTCTTCCAAGCTATTCCACACGTTTCTTTGAGTAGTCAACAGATGACCGAGTGTCCCCTCCTGAGCTAGCCTTACGGGCACTAAGTGCAAGAGCCTGTTACCTTGTAGTTACTTTCAGGGACCTCTGTGTCACGTTTTCCTGCCATCCATCAGAAAGGTTAAGTCTATATTGTGCCAAACGCCACGTGGGTATTTCCCATGCACCTTCCTACTCTGCACAGGGCAGCTGAAGCAGGCAAATGCATTTTTTAAAAGACATGTCTCTTGATAAAGTAACTACGTTTTTTAATGCATCTGATGTGCCTGCTGCTTTACATTCTTTATTCCCCATCCTCACAGCACTCTGCCTCACTCCAGCGCTAATGGGGTTGGCATTTTCTTAACTTTACACATGAAGAAATGGAAGTTCAGAGAATTTCGGAAACTTACCTGTAGTCACACAGCTAGTACGTTTCAAAGCCAGGATTTGATTCCCAAGCGCACGTCCATTCCCATACCCCACACTGCTTCTTTGCTTCCTAAGTAGCCCGTGAATGAAACCAGACGTACAGATATGAGTCAACTGGGAGTCATTTCAAGGCATGTAGCACGGTGGTTAAGACCTGCAGTCAGACAGCCTGGGGTCAGCTTCCAGCTCTGCCACGTCATAGCTCTGTGATCAGGGGTAAGAGCCTTGACTTTCTGAGCCTCTGTTTCCTCAGTTGTAAAATATGGATAATGTGAGGATTCAACTTATATAGCATGGGATCTCTTACATAATTGCTAGTATATGTTAATGGTTATTCTCATATGTTGCTGATGTGTTTTTTAAAAGCATATACACCTGTACATAGAAAGATACCTCTGGAAGGCTCAGGAGGAGGCAGGAGGATCTGGGCACAGAGCACCTCTGAGGCGGGAGCTGGGGAGGGGGCACGAGGAAGACTTCCTTTTCACTTTGATTATTTGTATGCCCCGTGTCCATCTAAATATGCGACCAATGATATTGCTCAGATAAGCAATTATAATTTTTAAGAAATGCTGTTATTATTATCACTGTAAGGAATTTGAAATAAAGAAGCTATTAGTTGGGTTGACTGATTTGGCGGAGGTTTCTTGAAGGAAATGAATTGAATAGGGCATAGAGTTTGGTGACAGAATGAAGAACCGGAGGCGTTTTAAGTGAAAGATTCTTGCACAGTAGAGTGTCCAGGTGGGAACGGGTCGCCAGTAGATGCCGTCCATCCAATGACAATCATCAGGTGTTGTGGAGACAACCAGTCCAGGTGATAGGTGAGAGTGAGGGTGCTTTTCAAATATCTATAGTGGAAAAGAGAGGGTGTGAGTGAGAAATGGGCAAAAACACTCCACCTCACACACAGAAGTTGAGAAAGAGCAGTTCTGGAAAAGGATCACCAGTTGAGGCTAATTCCATGAGTCCTGCTGCCAGAATTATTCTGGTTCATCAATCCAAATTGAGCTGGAGGAAACTTTGACATTCCCCTCTGTCTGCCTGCAGGTCGGCTGCCTGCGATCCTGAGGTCATCACTCATCAAGAGAGGATAATCCCAGGGACAGCAGGATCTGCTTCGCCGCATGGACTCAGGGGCAAGAAACACATCAGGTAACTAAACAGTAACAATGACCCACCATTAAACATGCCGAGAGAAGAGCATGATGAGGGGTTTGTACAAGAAGAATCCAGGAGCACTTGCTGACAATGCCCACAGAGACGCAGACCACTGGCAGCTCTGCCCGTTGAACTGCAGTAAATATCTCTCTCCCTCCCAGAGATGTGTGGATGTGGGCACGGCATCAGTTCAGACAATGGTCCATGCGTGGACTTAGAGTGAAAAGAATTTGGACCATAGAATCAAAGAGACCGAGGTTTGAATTGTTGTTCTTTGTAGTATGCTTTGCCCACATTTAAGACTCTCTGAGCCTCAATTTTCTTGTCTGCAAAATGGAGATAATACCTGCACAGGGTTTTTAAAGACAATCAAATGCAACAGTGTTTGAAAAGCACAAGCTAGGTGCTCCTCTTTTTGGAAAAAGAGCAAGATGTGGGGCCAGTGAAGGAACTAATACAATGAAAGCTGTTCTCAAAAATGATCCTTGGTCTTAGGCACTCAACCTCAGAATATATGCTTCTTTCTTTTGTTCAGATACGAGGGGCAAGGGGGAAAGAGAGAGAGAGAGAGGGTGAGAGAGAGAGAGAGAGAGATAGAGAAAGAGAAATGGGGAGAGGCAGGAAGCCAGATTCTGGCTGTTACGCAAGAAAATTCACTCTAAATAATTTTCAGACAATGTTGCTCTCTTTCCTCAAACACTGGGGCCATAGGAATTATGCCAAAGAAGTCAGCAGCCTGGCAGATATTTTAAACTGATTCTGAGACTGAACAACAGGCCATTTGCACCATATGCCACTGACACGTTAATCTAGGCAAGGACGCTAGGCACCTGGGGAAATCCATGCTGAAATGCCATTTAGGCAGGGCACACCAGCTCCAGTGGCAGAAGTTCATCAAAGCAAACAGTGAGGGTGGCCAAGAAGATAGACGCAGAAAGGAAGAGTGAAGGGGAGGTGCCGTGTCCGAGGCTTGAAAGATTTTCTGAGTTGTAGACACTTCATTACGCTTCCAGGAGAGCTGCAGATTTAGCCAGACATCAAAACTGGGTATTAACAGGCTGGACAAATAAGTATCTGCTACTTTTGCATCCATTATCCAACACGGCCACCAACCCCATGACCCTCCTATCCATTGGCAAATACTGAGCAGTGCTCCCGTCCACCAGAATGACCTCCTTTAGCCCCACAGTTTCATTATAAAAGGCCCCAGCAAGTGGCTGCCGAGTGACTCCCGTAGATGCCCCAGTGTCAGACTGTCTGGGATCCAATTTGGTGGGAGCACTCTGGGCCTTTGGTCTTCCTCTCCCTTTGCCTAGCTCTGTTTCTTGGTTACTCTGAGCAGTAATGAGCTTCTCCACCCCAGCATGAGGACAGGCTCACAGCCAGCACATGAAAAGGGCTGCGCTCGTGTGGGGCAAACTACTCTATTTCACGGGCAGCTCACACATCTGTTTTTTTCCTTCTTGTGTGATGCAACTACACTAATGATTTTTTAAAGTAGGAATAAAGCAGTACTATGACTTTCTGGGGAAAAAAAGTAACACAGCAGGAAAACCACAGCAGACACCATCAAAGAAGCTCAGAATGAAATGCCTACCCATTCTTGTCACTGGACCATATGATTTTCCAAGAGCAAAAGGATACATTCTAACTTAGGCATCTTAATGAACAAATAGAATTATTGCCTTAATTATATTCCTCCAGGCAAATGAGGCTTAAAAAATCAACTCTTCCTGTTAATGTTAGTTATTTTTCATAGTCAGAAGAGTATGAAAGCTCATAAAAATAAGATTAGGCCACCAAAGAATGTAGGTGAGGCTTTCAGAGTTGCTGTTGAGCATAGGCTGTGGAATCAGCTCTTGGTTCAAATGCAGAGCTCTCTCCCTTACCCTCTGATGACCACTAGCAATTTACTTATCCACCGCCCCCGGTCTCTGTTGCTTTATCTGTAAACTTATACAGAATAATCCCACCTGCCAGGGTTGATAAGAGAATTAAAAGAGAAGCTATGTGTGCCGTGAGGAGCACGCTTCCTGGCTCGTGATCAGGGTACCTGCATTAAAGTGATAGGCCTGATCTTGGAACCACATGTCATTTATGTTTTTCAGTGGAGAGACATTATTTCTATGAATTATTAGTGAAGACTAAGTAGGTATTTACATTAGAAAATCATGGGCATTTTCTGGGCAACCACCACTAGATCTACTGGGCTGTGTTATGCATTATGAAAGACTTATAAAAAGTAAGTTTTTAGCTTAGGGATAGCTTAAAGTCAGCCCTGAAGAAGAGTAACACCACATTTAATCCAGCCACACTAGCCTCCTCAGACACACCAAGCATGCTCTTGCACCGGAACCTCTGGACTGCTACTTTCTCTCTCCAGAATGTTCTTGTCTCATGTACCCATATGACTTGCTCCTTTATTTCATTAGATTTCTGCTGAAATGTCACCTGATCAGAGACAGCTTCCTTGACCACCCTTTTTAAATAGGCACCCAATCCTACTATTCCCTATCTCTTTACTTTGCTTTATTTTTCTTCATAGAGACTTCAAGACTCAATACAGGAAGTTTAATAAATGGGTCCTGTCCCAACTCCTACAACTGGGCCCAACACCAT
The DNA here is from genome assembly GCA_963574885.1 of Lepilemur ruficaudatus. Taxonomy (NCBI): domain Eukaryota; kingdom Metazoa; phylum Chordata; class Mammalia; order Primates; family Lepilemuridae; genus Lepilemur; species Lepilemur ruficaudatus. Next base: position 14,847 of record CAUYRT010000903.1, read on the forward strand.
AATTGGTATTTGTCACCTTCATCTTCCACCACGCATTCTAGAGTTGCCAACACTTCAGCGGATCTAGGTTTCCTCACAGCAATTTAGGAGTGACTCAGACCTTCACCCCAGGGGTCTGGGTTGCTTTAGCCCCTTTGGGCTAAGGTTGCTGCAGTTGCCCATTTACAGTCATCACTGGGCATTGGAGTTATCACCAAGAGATGTCCCCTTGAATCCCTGGGTCCTCAGATGGTGGGACTACCAGAACACTGAGGTCAGGGAAGGCAAAGCCGTATCCAAAGTAGTGGTCAATTCCAGTAATGGAATTAGGTCTGATGTAATCAACTTGTCACCAAGTGCCTGGCTAGTTTCCTTGAGGATAGTGACTTACCTATGCCAGTCTGTGCTGCTGGCAGGAAGGCTATTCAGCAATGGCAGGAACTATATTAGCCTTGGTGAGAGAGAGTTGGTACGAACACAGCCATATCAACTCTCTGCTTCTGTCACCATGGCCATGCCATTCACGAGCCAATTGCACAAGCACTGGAATGGCCGTGGGGGGAGGCTCACTGACATCCAGAAGACAAGTTATCCTGTCTACTTGTTTGTTGATGCTCCATTGATTCACTATGGTGGATGCTCATGAGTATTAACATGAGACTTAAAGATCCTCACCCTTTATTTATGCCTATCCTCATAGGTCCATCCATACGCCTTTCCCCAAACTTCTTACAGAGAAAGCTTATAAAGATGGACATTAGTAGATTGGTCATTGCTGATTACTGTGGGCCATTTAGAATGTGTCTCAGAGCTTCCTCCCCAACGGACAGAAAGAGTAGCTCTTTCTATCCTTATTAAGGGACAGAAAGAGCACCAGTTTCTACCCTTATTAGTCAAGTGTTGCCCCAAAGGATGTTAATGCCCTTGAATGTGTAGGTTTGCGCATGTGTGAATGCTCTGCAGATTCCTGCCGACATCTATTCAGGTTATCAGAGAGGCTCACGCTAGAGAATGTAATAGATTCACGGTCTGGCTGAGACAAGATCCTTGTCTGCTTACACCTGGGCACAGCTGGTCGCTGCAGTAAAAGTTGGAATAAAATGTGGGCTGAGAGGATATGACATGAAGTTGAAGAGGTGTCTGATATACCTTCACAACCAGGGAGTCAGGCATCATTGTAAGAAAGCATTAAATTATATATTTCAAATAATTAGATATTTTAAAATATGCGCTAATTGTATGCAAAGATTGTTAGCTGAAGGAGAGATCAGTTGGGCTACAGATGGCAGGAAAGGAGCTGGGACCTGGAGCCATGCTGGTGGAGAAGCTGAGGAGTCTGAGTCCCTCTGTGTTAAGGAAGCTGCACTGAGAATGCTCTGGAGAGGGGCTGGCGTCAAGGACAGGAAAGAGATCACCCAGGCCGCTAAGAGTACAAGGACTCTCTTGGTTTATATAGATTTTCTGTCGTGCTGCCTCCTGTAAGGTAGACTGCCCTCTTTGCTGTGGTGTGGTGTAGTACATGGTTAAATAAACACGCTTTGGGATAGGACAGATCTGCTTTGAATCCTGGCTCTGCTGCTTGAATGAGTTCTTTCACCTCCTCACTCTTTAGTTTCCTCATCTGTCAAATGAAGGGTAATGACAGTACCTACTTCATAGGTTTAGAATGAGGGTTACATTAATTTATTTATGTAAAACACTTAAAATAGGGTTAGTAAGCACATAGTAAGCCTAATAAACATTAGCTATTATTAGGGAAAGTATAAACAATAGCTTTTAGAAGCTAAGGGAAACCCAACTCGAACAAAACAATAAGAATAGGAAACATTGGGGAGTTAAGGGAAGGCAGATAAACCGCATTTTCATACAACACAAAGTAAGTGACTTTAAGGAAAGTTCTGCAAAAAGTATTCAATCATGCCTTCTCCAAAATGCTTTGAGATGTCCAAGGCATCTCAGAGATACTCAGCAGAAATTCCTTTTAGCTGCAGAGCAAAGCAAACTAACCAAACAATAATGGATATGTTGACATTATCAGATAAAGCAGTGACAAAAATCCTGTTGGTGGTCTCATCCCCTTTTGGAATCTATAGCACATATGGGTAGCCTGGGCCTTTTCTCATTTCTCCTGCGTATGGCCGGATTAGCCAGGCAAACGCAGTCTGCCTCTGCATCAGAGGGAGAACATTTCCAGGCAGAAAGGGCTACAGCTGTCACCGACGACCCCTACGCATCCTGGGAATAGAACGGTTTGCTGCAGCCACGTTTTTTGGGGAAAAATACTTCTTTTCCTACATGAGCTGCCTACCAGTCTTCCCTTGCTCACGCTTTGTATGAATAGAACAATTGTGTTGACAATTCCAGGCACTGCACAGGGTTGAGAGAATCTCCAAGCATTTGGGCATTGGTTTGACAAGTTATCCAAAATATGAAGAGTTTCCTTTTTGGTCTTCTGCCTTCAAGGTGCACTCTTTCCAATGCTAAAGTTCTTTGTGAATCTGCCTTGGCAATTAGCATGAAGACATAGGTGACCTTTGGCAATCATTAGCTCCTTAATCATCATCTGCCTTCCCTTTACTCTCCAACAGATCCTGACCCATTTCATTTTTGTGTTATAAAAACCGTCTATTATTTTCTAAGTTCAAAGGGCCTTCTTTAAATTTTTTCTTTTATTGTGAAAGTAATACTTGCTTATTAGGAAGAAAATCAGATGGCTTAGAATGGTGAAAAGTAAAAGTTTCCCTCCCCACTTTTCCAAGAACCACTGCCATTCCACTCCTTAGAGGCTCTCTGTTGACAACAGCAAATCATGTATGCTTCTAGACATCCCCCTTTTCTCAAAAGGAGCTTATACTTCCTCCATACAACTCACAAATATGTATTCCTGTGCAAATTAGTTTTTTATTGAACAGTATTGAGAATATCTTTTCATGTGTCCATATAGATTTACCTCGCTCTTTTTAATGAGTGCGTAGTATTCTATTGTGTGGTTTTACCAGAAATGATCTCACCAATAGCCTATTTATGGGATATTCAAGATATTTCCAATTTTTCTCTATTCCAAACCTTGCTGGTATGAACACCCTGCACATATATCATTGTGTACTTCTGAACGTACATCTCTAGGATCAACTCCCAGAAGATGATTTTGCTGAATCTGATGCTGTGTACACTTAATATTTTGACATATACTGCTAAAATTTAAACCAATTTACATTCCCATTAGCAGTACATGAGAGTACCTATTATCCCACTCCCTCTCAAGGGCCCTGACTCTTCTGACAAAATAGCCTAGGCTTTGAAATCAGGCAGACCTGTTTCTGAATCCTGGCTCTGCCGCTCATTAGTCACGTGATCTCTTTTAAGTTAGTAGGCCCCTTGGAACCTCAATTTTCCCACCTATGAAATGGAGAAAGATAATATCTTCTGGGTAGGCTTGCTGTTATAATTAGGTGCAATAACACAAGTGAAGAACCTAGTACAGTGCCTGCCAGACAGTAGCTGTTCGGCATGAGCCATGTCCCTTAACTGCAGTTTCCTGACATGCCACTCTTGTTTATACCTGCTTCCTATTGCTATGTCTCCTCTACCTGGGACATCCTTTTCTTATCCTTATGGTGAATATTCTTACAGTGATGTAACAGGAGACACGTGCTGGGGTCTGAGAACCACTTTCTTATTTCGTCTGTGTTTGCATGTCGTCAGAGAAGTGATGACACTTCTCTAGGGCATCATTTCTGGGAATTTGGGCATTCTTTGTCACTTGGTTCCAGAACTGATAACTGTGAGTCCTTGTGTATTATTTTGTGCAAATTCACCAATGCTAAAAGGTTATAGAGAATTGAGTAAAGAAGTGACTTTTGGCGATTATAGGGTAACTGAAGTTTCTCCATCAGAAAAAGATTCCTGAAGACTTCCTTATAGAGGATACATATAACCCCCACCACCCCTACCAATTGCCCCCAGTACCTCTGGTCACGTACAAAAATTATTGAAAAATAACTGGCAGCTTCTATTCGTCCTCAACCTATGTAAGCTCCAATAGTAGCAATCCAATCATTGAGTGTGCTCCTAGCTACCTTATATAGTATATATATTCCCTGCATAAATCCAGCTTTTTCTGTTTTCTAAGAGTTCATGGCCTGAACCACTGAAGACTAGGAGATTATAGCTTAGCTGATTGACTGCCCAGCAGCTCAACTCTGCTTTGATAATTTGATTTATTATTAAGATCTGGAAGAACCAAAAACAAGACTGCCACAACCAGTTCCATTAACTTATGGGAAAGAATTGTACCCAGTGAAGAGGCAAGGACAGCAGACACTTTCAGAGGCACTTCCTTCTCCAGGTGGTGTCTATTCTTTAGGGATCTCCCCCAGTTGCTGGAAAGTAATTCAGCTCATAAAGCTCAGATGGCTTCATGTCGTGGGGAACGAGGTGTGATGCTCTCTGCAGCAAGGCCACCTTAAACCTGCCCCAGCAAAGAAGATCTGTGTGAGCTTTGACTGCAAGGGGATTTTAGTTTTAGCATGAAAAGCCAATATCACATCATTTGAATTTATTTTCCACTTCAGTTTGCCCATCTGCTCCAGGAAATCTGATTTAAATACATTTTATTAGAAGCTTTCCACAGGCATCAAGTTACCTAGCAACTCCAAGTTTCCTTTAGTGAGTTGTTTTCAACATAAAGAGTGTTCACAACTTGGAGAGGATGTGTTTTTAGCCTTCAAAGTTTATGAAGCAAGAATTAAATATTGAAACTGCCATTCTCACTCTGCATGAATGTAGCAACCTACTTAAATTACAGAGAGTCCTGGGGGCTGTATTTCTAAAGAGAAATTTTTAATTAACCTACATGACCATAAACTTAAATGAAATAGTTCTGTTTAATTTGCAATAACCAATCCGAGTGCAGCATTGCTCAGCTCTAATTTAGGATCTTTAACAAAATCTAAATTAGTGTTTTGTATTTTGTGCTTGCTTTGGTAAGTCAAAAAGATTTGGTGTTTCTGGACCTTGGCAAATATATCCCTGGGCTCCATTATGAGGATATGGGCTTAGACCTGTAGATGGTTGGTTGAGCACATGCAGAAACATCACTATTCTCCAAACACATAGGAATGACAGATAAGATATGAAATATATGTGTATATATAAATACATGGCCACTATCTAAAACAAAAAAGGAAAATCTTTATGGATCATAAATGGAAAAGAAAACCCAGGGGTTAGCAAGAACTGAGGCTGCACAGTTCATGGGAGCCTCAGTTGAATAAGGGTTGGAGTCTTAACACCAACTCAGGAGCTGGCACCCAACCCCTGCTGTGTGTGGTAGGAAACTGGGACGGAGCTTCCACATAAAGCAGGAAACCAAAACCTCTTTACCTGCTTATGAACAGGAACAAAAATCACTTTGTCCATCACCCAAGGTTGCACCCAGAAATATACTATTTTCTATGCCCAACCAAACTGTTGTTGAAGAATGAGGTTCAAATAATCACATTTTCAGATAGACAAGGACTCTGAAAATTTACAACCCTCACATTCTCACAAATCCAGATAGTTAGTACAATAATATTAACTATAATACTACAAATAATTTTTTGAGATTAAAACAAGTTGAAACTAAAATTCTAGATAATTATACCAATATTAGTTGGAGGCAGAAGTGTGGGTAATTTGGGGAATAGTTGCATTGTTCTAAGGTTTTTGTCTTGTGTGGAAGGATAACAGAATCTGACTTAATTTAGATACTTTCAAAAATATTAATATAAGTGCATATGTAGAATTATAAAGTATCTGAGTTCTTTCTGACTGAGTACTTGAAATCTAGGATACCAGCTCATATTAAGGAGATATAAGATTGAGGAAATATTGAGGAAACATTTTCCATCAGCAACAAAGTTAAAGTAGGAGACAGAGCAGTGACTTCGGATCTACAGAGAAGCTAAATTACCAGCAACTGAATAGATTTTGAGCCAACAGGATGAAAAGGCCTCGGGCAAAGCCCTGAGTTACTGAGGTGACATGTGGCAGCTTGGTCAGAGCCAAACATACCTTTTAGTAGGCAGTGCTCCTTAAGTTTTGTTCTCAAGACCCCTTTGCACTCTTAAAAATTCTTGAGGACTCCAGAGAGCTCTTTGTGGATTTATGTGGGTGATATAGTTAAATATAGATAAAGATATCTACCATGTTAGAAACTAAAACTGAGAAAATTTTAAAACTCAATTAATACACAAGGATGCAACACATTTCATGAACCATCAGAGTAATGTTGTCACACATCATGTAGCCGCTGAAAGATGCCTCTGTAAATGTGCGAAAGAATGAGAGAGGAAAAGGTAAATAATGTCTTGATAGGATGTGAAAGTAGTTTTGACCTCACAGACCCTCCTGAAATAGTCCGGAGGATCTCCGGGGGTCCCCAGACCTTGTTTCGAGAACCACAGTTCTAAGGGATAGAACACTCCATATTCTCGTTCAGTGTCAACTCATATGTGCCCTTGAAGGCATCTGATTAAGCTCCAGATGTGTGTTTTTGCTCTTGCCCTTTTCTGAATTCACAGAACTCATTGCCAGAAACACAGTTGGAACGTATTCTGCCCATCTTTGATAGATTTGTTTTGTTTTATAATTTGATTTTTTAATAGATGTGCATGTCTTCTCTTTTCAATTTGATCAGAATTTCTGGAGGGCAAGACGCAAATATTCTAGTTCTTTATTCCCAAAGGAATTAATATGGGATACTAAAAAGTTATAAGAATTAATAGTGATTAAAATGGCTCTGAATTTATTAATTAGCTCTAACTGTGATGGCTACTCTTAAAGTGATTTAAGAAATTATTTTATCGTAGATCAATAAGGCAAAGGGGATTAAACGGAATCTGGTCCTTTTCTATTCTTGATGGTCAGTGACATTAGAGTGCAACCAGTCTCCAAGGCCACCCTTGAGTCATGCTTACTTCCTAACTTCTCATTTCCTATCTAATTGGCCAGTAGATCCCGTCAATTCTACTTTGGAGCTGTCCCCTGAGGTGGCCCTATCCTCCACTCCTGCTGTCACTTGCTCAGTCAAGTTTCCATCATTTTTTCTTTCATTTTTTAAAATTTATTTAATTAATTTTTTGGGAAACAGGGTCTCACTCTTTTGCCAGGCTAGATAGAGCACAGTGGCCTCATCGTAGCTCACAGCAACCTCAAACTCCTGGGCTCAAGGGATACTCCTACCTCAGCCTCCTGAGTAGCTGGGACTACGGGCACGCACCACGCCTGGCTGATTTTTCTATTTTTTTTTTTTTTTTTTTTTTTGCAGGGACAGGGTCTCACTCTTGCTCAGGTTGGTCTCAAACTCCTGGCCTCAAGCGATCCTCTCGCCTCGGCCTCCCAAAGTGCTAGGATTACAGGTGTGAGCCACTGTGAGGCCCAAAGTGCAGACACCGTACAAATTAATCTATAATGTTAAGGCATTTCCATGATACTGAGAGAGATCAATAGGAAAGGAAGCTTCTGTGACTCAAGAGGTAAGATAGATAAGGCTAGATTATAAATGGAAAAGGAAGCCCAACACCACTGTAGCATCAAAGAAGAGAGTATGCTTAGTTGTAAAGCTTTCAAGCACAAACTCATACTTCTAGTTTGTGGAAATGCATCCAAGGACTGCAAACATAGATCTTCTTCATCTCTGTGGACTTGGAAACCAATGGACCTAAAGACAGGTATCAAGTTCTAACTTGTTGGTGAATACAGAAGCTTCTCTATTTGAAAGTATGTCGAGTGAAAAACGTATTATTTAGGGGCTTAAGGAGCAGAACCAAGATCAAAGAGTGGCAATGACAGGAAGTTGGAATTTTGGTTCAACATAAGAAAATATTTTATAACAGCCATCACCACTACAAAAGGAAATGGCTTTCCTTGATGGTGAGCGACATGTCCCTGGAAATGCTCAAGCAGGGGCATCACGGGGATGTGGAGCTGGGTTTCGAGCAGCAGATAGGCAGATCACCAAACTGACGTCCACCAGGTCTACCAGGTGCCACGTACTCCTCTGCACTTGTGATTTCTCTTTTTGAAGTCTTTTATTTTGATGATTACAATTTATATGGAATCTCAGTCATCTTCATCCTCAGCAATTTTGCCCTATATCATCTTGTACTATTGATTGTTGGCTATGCCTCCTACATTTTTGAGGGCCTGTGAAGCCACAAAGTAAAATTTTATGTTATGTATATGTAAATATTTAAGAACTAACACAAGGCCGGGTGTGGTGGCTCACGCCTATAATCCTAGCACTCTGGGAGGCCGAGGTGGGAGGATCACTCAAGGTCAGGAGTTCGATACCAGCCGGAGCAAGAGTGAGACCCCATCTCTACCAAAAATAGAAAGAAATTAATTGACCAACTGAAAATATATAGAAAAAATTAGCCGGGCATGATGGCACCTGCCTGTAGTCCCAGCTACTTGGGAGGCTGAGGCAGAAGGATCGCTTGAGCCCAGGAGTTTGAGGTTGCTGTGAGCTAGGCTAACGCCACGGCACTCACTCTAGCCCAGGCAACAGAGCATGATTCTGTCTCAAAAAAAAAAAAAAGAACAGAGAGGGAATGCCATCGGGGAGCAGGAAGAACAGGCATCTCTCTGTCACCTCCTGGCAAGCTCTTTGTGGCAATGTGGTACAGTGATCAAGAGTGTGAGCTCTGTATCAGGCCTGCTTAACTTTACAGAGCCTCGATTCCCTCCTCTGTAAAGTGGGGATGATAACAATACATACAACATAGATAGCTGTGCCTGTAAAGTGATTAGCTTAGCATGTGGTAAACTCCTGCTCAGCCTTCTGAGACTATTATGAGGCTCTGCCCAGGTTTTTTGGGGCTTTTTTTTTTTTGGAGACAGAGTCTCGCTCTGTTGCCCGGGCTAGAGTGCCGTGGCGTCAGTCTAGCTCACAGCAACCTCAAACTCCTATTGCCCAGGTTTTTGATTAACGCAGTGCCTGGTACACAGTAAATGCTCTATAAATAGCTCTTAGCAGAAATAGTATTAATGTGGGTAGCAGTAGTAGTGATAGTTCTACTACTAGTAGTAATAGTAGTAGTAGTAGATACAGTAGCAGCAGTGGGAGCAGCTGAGCTGAGGATTAACTACACATCTGGACTCCTGCTTTAGTCCTCTTTCCAAACCCTGACAGTGTGAGTTTGGTGCTTGCTCGCATTTTGTTTTGTGGTGGTTGGATGTGTGGCATGGGATCTATAACGTTTCTCCCTTGTAAGAGTGAGA
>CAUYRT010000906.1:0-72809 GCA_963574885.1 Lepilemur ruficaudatus
TGGGATTGGAGAAATCAGTTGCTTGGAGAGACCGAGAACTGGGGCTAAATAGTGCAGACGAGGTATTTGGAGGGCAGGGGGGTGAGGATGCAGTCAATACTAAATCAGTATGCCCAAGATCCAGACTGGATAAGGGAAGAAGGGAAGAGAAAAGGAAGGGCTTGGGAGGCTGGACCCCGCAGTGAGGCCAAACAACAGATGGCGTGGGACCCATCCAGCCTTTCCTAGATTTTGTTCCAGTGGGATGTTACCACAGAGCCTTTTTGAGGTGAAGCTGTGCCCAGTGATGCCAAGTGACTGGCCAGGAAGTTAAAGGTCAGAGCAGTGTGAGGCCAGGGGGTATGGGTGGCTCTCCCATGTGGATATTGTTGAGGGCACCTAGGATGAAGACGGGACTTGGAGTGTCAAGGAAGCCTGTGAGCTGGTCCTTAGAGTAAGAAGATAAGTGAGGGTAATGCCCACATCTGTGCACACTCTCAGCCTCAGTCCTTTGGTTAGTAGTCAGCACTGGGAATGAATATCAGATCAGGAGAAAACCTGGTTTTAGGGAAGGCCAGAAAGTGAAGGGACTGTTCTGAAACAATCTACTTTCCTGTTTGTTATAAGGTTTATTTGTTTGTTTTTAAGCTGAGTGGAGAAAGAGCAGATCAACTCTACATGGGGGACATATTTTACTATTTTGACCCCATGAAGTCCTAGAATTGCAGCGAGAAGCCTATCTAACTCTTACCCCCAGATCTCTGACATCAAGTACATTTTTTCCAGCCTGAGTCCTAGTATGACCATTCATATAACAAGATAATTAGAATGGATGATATCTACATTTTCCTCGGGCTCTACTATCTGTAGGCCCCAGATACAACTGCTAGGATCTTCCTGAGATATCACAGCTAATGGCTAACAGCTTGTCCTATCTGGAGAGGAAAAGCCTATAGGAAGAAACCTGAAGCTTGGTTGTTGAAAGTGCCAGTCCCAACCCAGAAAAATTACTGCAGATATCACAATGCATCTTTGTGTCAGAGACAGAATCCCAAGGTGAATAGGCTGATATAATTTATTATTAAAACAATCAGCTTTGGAAACTGGCTGTTTTTCCACTAACAAGCTGTGTAATTTGGGCAGGTTATCTAACCTTTCTGTATCTCATGTCCCTCAAGAATAAAATTAGGATGACTGTAGTATGTATTTCACACGATCATTGTGAATATTAAATTAGATGATGAATGTAAAGTTTTTTAACACAGTGCCAGACACTTTGGAAGAACTCAATGGGTTAACTATCATTATAATTATTATAATAATAAATTTATTATTATAAGAGGGCCCCAATGCTACATGTCTGCTGTCTGAAAATCTCTACACAGAGAAATATCCTAGAGCAAAGTGTATAAAAATAAATAACACATGCCATTGCAAGTTCTGAGGCCCTGTACCTGACATGGGAGATTTCCAGGTATGTTATGAAGCCATAAACTTTCAAGAAAGGTTGGAGGTCCTGTCAATCAAACAGCAGTATGTTCTTTGTCTTTACCCTTGGAAGTCATATATCTTCAAATGTTTCTAGGTTTACATTGTTCACTTATTCACAGGAAATTCCTCAGTTGAGAATACCTAGTGGTCTCCCCCTTTATTCCCTTCCCTTCCCCCTTATAGGCCCTCCTCTTAAGCTTCCTTTCTTTTTTCTACTTCTCCTTCATCCTTCTTAAACTTTTCTTCTACTTTAACTCTTCTCCTTTATTCTATTTTATTTCCCTTTATTCCACTTCACTCCATCCCCTTTATGCCACTGCACCCTTCCCCTTTATTCCATATCATTCCTTCCCTTGTTCCACTGCACCTCTGCCTTATATTCCTCCTCACCCCTCCCCTTTATTTCACTTTACCTGCTCTTTTTTTCTTATCATCTTTTCCCTTTATTCTACCTCACCCCTCCCCTTTAATCCTTATCACCTCTTCCCCTATAGTCCACCTCACCTCTTTCCGTTTATTCCACATCACCCCTCCCCTTTATACTCTGCCCCTTATTCTATACCATCCCTCCCCTTTATTTCTTATCACCCCTTCCCCTTCCTTATTCTACCTCAACCCCACTCCTTTTTTCTTTATCACCCTTCCCCTTTCTTCCTTGTCACTCCCTCCCCTTTATTCCATATGTCACCCCCTCCTCTTATTCTACATCACCCCTCTATTTCTCTTCCCCATCACCTTTTCCTCTTCAGCTCTCCAATCAGAGCTTCCCAACTCACCCCCCAAATTTAAAAAAAAAAACACACACAGTAAGCCATGAATATGCTGCTGTCACGATACAGATGTTTATTAATGATTACATGCCAGAGAAGTTTTAACAATCACAAATCTTCGAGCTCTGCGGTTGTTACCCATTGTATGATCAATTTCTGTCCCTCAATACAATACATACTTCATTCTATGGACCTTAGCAGTTGTTACCCATCAATATCAGCTATAATTTTGGATGTCATACATAACCCATATCTGTGTTACCAGAGCATGTCCCGCAAAGTTGTACCACCCTGTATAGGGGAACTACAGAGACATAGAGAATAACATTTGTAATCAGGTGACCTTAACTGATTGGAAATATGTGTCTTTACCTAACTAGCTGTTTTGCTGGCAACAGGGTATGAACACCAGCTGTCTTTAAAACAGATCCAGGTATTAAAATCAAATTTTTCCTCTAACTTTTGACCCCAGAAAAGCTAATTAGACTTATACTTGAGGTTTCCCTGTTGGCACGACCTAAGCAAAACTGCACAGAATTTTGGGAGTGGCTGTTTGACGAGCCATTGGTCTAATTTGGGGAATTTGGGGAAAAAATCCTGAGGTGGTGGAGTTGCTGCAGGGGACATGGCTATGAGTTGATGTGACATGGTTTAGCATTGTTTGTCAGCTGCCAGTAGGCTGACCTAACATTCCAGCATGCCTCTTGAGGGCCTTTCCAATTGAGCTCTTGAGAGGAGGGTAGGAAAGTCAGGAAAAACATGCAGTCCCCTTTGGGGGAGGGAAAGCACCTCAAGATTTGTGAGCTTCTCTGGGACAGGTGTTTACCACAAATGTCACATCAATTAAAGGAAGGGCTGTACAGAGAGAAAGCCAGGATCAGGGGTGAAAGAGAAAGGCAAGGTAGCACCAGGGAGCCTGGGCATGACACAGAAACATCTCTGCTTTTACTAGCCGAAGGACCAAGCATACCCAGTGAAGGAGCTGGCAGTGTGTTTGGAATTCCCCTCCTGACCCAAGCATCAGGTGGAACTCCTCGCCCTCAGATCTTTACCTTCAGGACTCTCCTTAATGTTTCCTGTGACATCCCAGGTCTCCCCCCACCCTTTCACCTTGTCCAGCACTGTATAGAAGGAAAAACATCTAACGAAAGAAGTAGCTGATGCCAGTTTTGGCCTCTTTCTCCCGGGGCACACGGAACAATGGGCGGTCTTGCTCCGGAATGGGGAGTTTACCCGCTTCTTCCTCATCGTAATGGGAACAGACAGTGCCGGGAGGCATAGCTCGCTCCTCAGAGGAACCTGAAAAATAGTAATAATGTTAACTTCTTGTATTTCTGGATTTCATACTTAGCACAGCACCCAAGGCAATAAGACCTAATGTTGAGTTTCAAATACAGTATGAGGCAAGACGGTAACGCATGAATGATTATCCCCATTTGACATGCAAGAAAACTGCAGCCTGGCAGTAGAACACAGATCTCTAAATCTAGGAGACCACTGTGGAAGCTGAGGGAAGAGTTCGGTTAGGGAAGAGAAAGAGTAGATAGATACCCTGTGCTCACAGCAAATGGACAATACCACCACCAGGGAGATGGGGAAGAGGACGACCTCCTAATAACCACCACCACCCTACAAGTAGCCTAATTTTACCAAGCAAATAAGTAACAAAGCTGGAACCGAAAGCTTACAATACTGTACAGAAGGGAGAAAGAAAGTGTCATTCTTTAATGACCCTGGGGAGGACTTGTAGTCTATGACTGGGCCAGACTGAGGCTTGTTATTAAGGACAGTGTCATCTACAGGAAATGCAACATCTGCATTTTCTTTATGAAACTGAATTGCTTTTGGATTCCAAACTTCTTTAGGGTCGAGATCTTTAGGCACTGGGACTTCTTCCACATTCAAGACTTCTTCAAGATTGACAGCCAGGTCTTGCGGAGGGTCTGGAATCGTATTGAAAATAGAGACATCTTCAGTCTCTGCAGCCCCAGTGGTAACATCATCTTCAAACTCATTGTCTCGGTCTCTCTGAGAATCTGGAATTTCACTGTGAATTTTGGAATCCTCAGGCTCTGGGACCACATTGAGAACCGAGTCTTCTTCAAGATTGGGATTTTCTTCAGAGTCTTGGTTTCCACTGACATCAAAGGCTTCTTCATGTCCTGGAATTTCTTCATCATCTGAGGTTTCTTCATTGTTTGGGACTGCACTCATATCTGAGGATTGTTCCTGGTCTTGAATTTCATCAAAATCTGAGACTTCTTTGGGGCCTGTGACCACATGGAGAGCTGGGACCTCTTCAGGGTTGGGGTCTTCTTCGGAGCCTGCAATTCCATTTATCTCTGAAGCTTCTTCATGATGTGGGATTTCTTCAGTATGGGAGGCTTCTTCATCATTTGAGATTCCATTAAAAGCTGGAACCTCTTCAAGATTGGGATCTTCTTCGGAGTCTGAGAATCCATTAAACTCTGGTGGTTCTTCATGATTCAGGATTTCTTCAGGGCTTGGGACCACATGAAGAGCTGGGACTTCTTCAAAATCAAGGTCTTCAGAGTCTGAAATTCCATTTACCTCTGGGGCTTCTTCATGTCCTGGGATTTCTTGAGCAGTTGAGGCTTCATCATTTGGGACTTCATCAACAGCTGGGCCCTCTTCAAGATTGGGGTCTTCAGAATCTTGAGTTTCCTCATTATCTGAGGCCTCTGCATGGCCTGGGATTTCACTGGTTTCTGGTGCTTCTTCATTATCTGGGATTTCATCAGTATCTGAGCCTTCTTCGTTGTTCGGGATTACATCAAGATAGCGAACTTTTGCAAGGTCAAAATTTGGGTGGTCTTCAACATCTTGTCCTTCTTCAAGGTCATGGTTCAGGTTTTCTCAGGAGTTCTGAATTTCTGGCACATCTGGGGCTACTTCAGGGTCTGGGACCATATCAAAATATGGTACTTCTTCAAAGTTTGGAATCTCAGTGAGTTCTGGAATATCGTCATCAGGTTCTAGAATATCTTCAAAGGGAGGAAGATCGTCAAAATTTAGGTTATCATTATCATCATCATTGTCATCTTCTTCTTCCTCATCAAGCTCTGGTATGCTTTCAAGATGTGGGCCTTGAATCTCAAGGTCATTTGGGATCTCAAGACCTTGAACTTCCCCAAAGACTATACCTTGACTGAGATATTCAAATACTAGCTCTTCATCAACTGACACATCTTCCTCAGAAGATTCTTCTTCCTAAAAGGGCTCATCTTCAGCAAGGACCTGGCCTTCAGGAAGGGCCTGACTTTAAGTAAGGGACTGACCTTCAACAAGGGCCAGATCTCCAGCAAGGGCCTGACCTCCAGCAGGGAACTGACCTTCATCAGATGACTTGCTTTGAGAAAGGACAGCAGCCTGGTCTTCATCAGAAGTTTCCACATCCACAGGATCAGAAAATAAAGAATCCTCTTCCATCTTTATGTGTGCACTCCTGGATGAGAAATTTGAAAATGTCAGTTAGTTTGTGGACTTGCATTAATTACCATAAAGATGATCTGGAGTTGAAAGATCCCATAACAGAATGTATTTCCAGCTAAGCATAAACAACCCCCCCTAAAAAAAAACTCACTGGATCTTCCTCAGGTTCCTCCGTCTGATAAAATCAAGGGCTTCCGGGCTGGATGTCCACACACGCTTAGCAACCTGCTTCTGAATATGGGGAGGTACCTGAGGGTAAAATTAGCAACATTATACTTTATTACACAGCACCTTTTCATGTAGACTCATCTCATCTCTATCGGGTACTCAGGAATAAAGGCACCACAACCAGCTAATGCCAGAGGAATTTCTAGACTGAGATTTTGTGGCAGCCTGCTTTGGCTCCCCTCAATAATGCAAGTACAACTATCCCTGCCTTGGGAACAGGAGAGGGATGTGTACAATAAATGCATTCAAAATTTTCATCTACCTGGAAGAGGACATCCCAGTTATCAATCATTGCACGGACCACATTGACAGAAGCAACATAGTGGTCGATCCCCATGCATGTTTTCCTGGTCTCCCTGTGGCCAAGCTGTCCCCTCTTCAGAAGAGCAGATCCAAATATCAAGGCCAAATTGGTGGAAGTCATACGGTTGCCTGGAACCTAGGTAAAGGAAAGCAGAAAGTGATTGACCCTGAGGTAGTACTGGAAGTTGTACAAATAGATATGTCTCTCTCATTCCCCTCCACCACCCCCGCCTTGCTCCCACACAAATCCCCTACCACATTCCTCACTACCCTTTCCCAGATCTTTTTTACCAACTGTCCATCAATGCCAATGGAGTCCTCGCAGTGTTCAGTGATTTTATGCAGGGCCCTGAGCAGACGCTCCAGGGTGTCACTGTGGCAGGATGGTAGCATGTAGACCAGCAACTGCAGGGCAGAAAGCTGATCCTGAGGCTTCAGACCTAGAGGAAGGAAAACAGGGACTGGTTCAGGGGGCTAGCCCTGACAGCAGCCTGATGCCAAGGGGAATGAGATTCTGCTTGAAAATTGCTGACAGCTATAGAGAAAGTACCTAGGAAAATTGCCTTTGCTCATTTCCAAAGCTTGAGCTCAGGAGTCCTGAAAGCAAGTACTCCCATCAAAATCAGACCTCCTCTATAGAACCTGGGTTTTTCTTTGCCCTGAGAGGGCACACACAGCTTCAAAAAGCTCTAGGGAAATTTCCAAGCAAGAGACTTATAATAGAGCATTAAGAGATACAAAGGAAAGTAATCTGGAGATTTTTTTATTAAAATTTTTATTTGTAATTAACAAATAATAATTGTATATATTCAGGAGAGGTTTTTTTTTTCATCTTCTTATGTTCATTCTGCCCTAGTTTCTTGAAGTCTTGCAGCCTGAGCTCTGTCCTCAGACCTGCCCACCACCCCCTGTAATATTTCCTTTCCTTGCCCGACAAGGGAGGGCAGAAGACTCACTTGCTGTCAGGAGGAAGGACATGTACAGATCATCTGGCAGCACAGAGTCCTTCATGTCACGGAAGAACTCCTTGAGGAGTGCGGCCACATCATGCACATTCTGATTGTCATCCAGCACTACATCCACACCTTTATCAAATTCTTCACGGAGCTAGAGAAAGGGAGAGAAGACATGGATTGTCTGCCTGGCTCATGACAGGCTCCCTCTTAGGTATTCCTTCAGTAAGTTCTAGGCTTCAGTGGAGGTAGCTGGCAATATGGTGTGCCTCAGTGGCTAGAAAGAAGATCTCTGCCCCCCACCAGGTATAACACTCCTCTCAAGTGTATGGGTGACCCCCACCTCCTCCAGCTTTTTCTAGCCCAGGGAACAAACACGTATACGTAGTCAATTTACCTTATGCACTCTCTGCACAGAGTATTCAAGAGTGAAAATCCCCACTGTGTGTAAGCCTGAAAGAAAAGACCAGGGGATACTAAGCATCTCTGACCCCCCTTCCCCCATCCCCGCCCATGGCATTTCTCTTTTCCTCCCCCACTACATCCCAACCTCCACTGGTGTCAAGGGAATGTTATCCAAGCCCTTTTCCAGAACCCAAGGCCATTTCTAGAACACCCCTTCTTTCCCTTTAATTGCCTCCTTATTTGATTTAACCATTTGCAGCTCCCTTACCATGCTCCTCAATGAAATTGCAGCAAGCCTCAACAACCTGTGGGATCTGTTTAGCAATCGGATTGAGACTCATCTTCCTTTTCGATCCCAGAAGCCTCCTGCCCATCCGGAAGGAAACTTTTGAAAGTTGCAGAGTCTGCAGCAGCAGTGCCCCATCTTCTAGTTCAGCCACGGAATCCACTGATATAGCACCCTGTGGAGAAAACCAGACCATCTTAAAAGAAGGGGAGAAGGAGAAAGAAGTGGGAGAAGGAGGGTCAATTCCAACCTTCCTGAGCACTGCCTGACATTCAGAACGGGAGGCATTCTCTCTGTGGCAAGCCAAACACATCACTTCAACATGTTGTATTAAGCTCCCCCTGCCCGTGAGGATACACGCCTTAACTCTCTGGCCCCACATTCCTGCACACCTCAGGAAAGGACCCTGCCTGAAACCTGGAGGATTTCACTTACCCGACGCCCACGGCGAGTGAACTCCCGGGGCAAGGTGGGCTCTTCGCGTCTGCGACTGAAAAAGCGCCTGATGCGGCCACACAGCCTCTGCACCACGTTTCCCCGACGACGACGGCGGCCAGAAGCCTGACCGGTGGCTTCTTCAATCTGCATCGCGGCTGTCAGTTCAAGATGCTTGCGGCGGGTAAGCTCATTCACAAGCACCTCTTCCAGGCGAATGCCAAATGTCTTGAGTGATGCAACTGGGGAATCAGGGAGAGGAAGAATGAGAAACGTCAAAGCCCCGCAGTGCCTAAATGAGGAGGAACTGCAGAGGCTGTTGCACTCCTCCAAGCAACCACCCACAGTCAACCCCACCCCTTCAGACCCGCAGCGCCCCTCCCAGAGGAGTGAGCCAAAAAGACCCTACAGTGGTTTGGCAAAAGGACTCAGCTTCACTCAACTATGCAGAAGGGGCTCAAAGTCCCTGCCTTAAGTTCTACCAGGGGATGACCAGCTTAAAGCAACGATTTCTTCAAGTTGATCTGGCTGGGTTGGGTCCACCAGGGAGACTCTGGCAGGTCTGGGAGGACCACCCCATGTACCTGCGGCTATTACGCAATTTCCTGATATCACCCCCTATGGGTTTTTTTGGGGGGAGGGGTAGTGTCACCTGGAGCAGTGGGCACTGCCCAGTCTCCAGTAGCCAGGGTCACACTACAGAGGCGATCCAGCATTCTATTTCTTTCCCAAAGAAAATACAAGAGGCCCTTACCCCTCTGTTGCCCTCTCAGAATTAGGAACCACTTCTCCAGAGTATTTGGACGGTCATTAGGTAGAGCTATTGGAAGAGAAAAAAAAGACACGCACACGCAAATAGGATTTGATAAGTGACTAAAACATAGCAATCCATTTATCTGTAGCAGAGGTTGGGGAGGCGGGGGTAGGGGGGAGCTCAGCACAGCCGGTAAAATTTGTTTTGCTTTCTCTCAGCCTCAGTTTCCCCACCTGACAACAGAACCAATCCTATCTGACACATATGAGACTCCAAGAATTTAACCAAACCAGACAATCTAAGGCTCCACGCGCGTACCGCGCATCTTGCTACGCACCAGTAGTCGCTCGTCACAACACTTAAAACATAAATTCGAGAGCTCTGCGGCGCCGGGATCATGCAACAGGAGAGGGGAGGGGCTCTGCGGGTAGGGGTCGCCAAGTTACTGTGGGCGCACTCGAACCCCGGTTGCCGTCGGCTCTCCGGGCTGCGGCGGCGTAAGAAGTGGCGACACCTGGCCGAACCTGGTAGCGGTGGCTGCCCGCGAGGTCTCTTCGCCCTTCTTTTTACCCAGTTTAAGCTGTGCCGCTGCATGCGCCTAACGAACCTGCCGCCTCTTGCACTTTCCAATCTTGCTGGGACGCCCCTCGGCCCGCGCTACCCCTTCTCTCCCTTTGGCTCCCTCCTCCAGATCCGCGCCCATACCCCTGAGATCCCCTGGTGCTCTCGAACCCGATCCTGCGCAGTGTCCCGCTCGCTCCCTCGCCGCCAACTGAGGTGGGCAGCGCTCACGTCGCACCTCCCGCCGCCACCCCTCCCCCCGCCCCCGCGCCCGCACCGCCCTCCCTCTCATCGCATGGCTTGGCGCGTGTTTCCTTCTCTCTCTTACCATCTCCGTATCTCCCTCTACTCTCTGTCTCTCAACCGCGTCGTCTCTGCCCCAGTCCTCTCTCAGAGTGTCCCTCTGCACTTCTGTCTTGCCCTGACTGATTCTCGTACCACGCATCTGTCTCTTCACCTGTCCTCTGTCCACCTGTCTGTCCTTGACATCTGCCTGTCTGCTTTACTGCCTCTCAACCCTCAATCTTCGACCTAACTCAACTAATCTTTACCTTTTGTACAATTCAACAAACAGTCTTCAACTCCTACTTCCTGGGTTCCCCAGGCGCCAGGAGAAGGGACCAGATCCGAGACCAGGCGCTAGCCCCTCCCACTTTCCTGGACCCCTGATCCCTCCTGTCCTGCCCAGAGGGTCCACTCACCCGAAGGTGAGGATACCATGCTGGGGGGGCGGGGTACAGCTTACCTCTGTCAGGTTTGAATTCCGAGAGGAAATGTCTGGCCATGAGTTCGTGGTAAGCAGTCTCTTGCAGCTTCAGACGCTCCAACTCAGAAAGGCTGTGTATAGATACCATCTTCATCCTGCGATCCGGGCTGTGTCCTGGGGCTCCTCCCAGGACATTCACTAAAAAAATGAAAGCGGACAAGAACAGCAAAAGGGGCATGATTCTGGGGCATAGTGTCCTTGCTGCCTTCCCAAAAGTAATGCAGCCACCCATTCTGGAATCGGATCATTATCAAGGCTGCATCATCCAATTGTCACTGGACCTGGTGGAGGAAACTATAAGGGGAAAGTGGAGGGGGAGGGCAAACTGGGAGGCGGCCTCACCCTCAAGCAGAGCAGCCTCTGATTGCTTATTTTACAAAATCCAACTTAAAAAAAAAAATCAGTCCTGAACAGATAGTCAAGAAAAGAGAAGACAAAATTAACAAAAAAAAAAGAAAACGAAAAGAAAAACAATTTCTTTAAAAAGACACTTTAAGAGAAATCTAGCATTTTTCATTAATTAATTAGAACATTGATAGAGCTTATTTTTATTTTTTCATGATGCTACTCGATGCTGTCCATGTTGAGTAAGAAGGAGACTTTCATCTAGGTTTGAAGCACTGCAAATTTATACAACTCTTCCAGAAAACAAACTGGACACATGGATATGGAGCCAAAAATTGTACCGAGGCCCATTGACCCAGCAATTCCCCTTTTAGGAATCTATCCTAATGAAATCTTCCTACAGACAGGAGAAACAATATGCACATGAACCATAACAGTAAAATAAATAAGTAAATAAAAATAAGGAAAGAAAAGCTAGTGTAGCAATGAGACTAGTTATGTAAATTATGTAATGACCACAGTATGGAAAATTATGCAACCATTAAAGTGATATTTACAAAGAGCTTTTAAACAGCAAATACAAAATGCAGAATTTGCATTAATTATGATTACAACTATGTGAAGAAAAACACACATAAAAATAAAAGACTGAAGGAAATGCACCCAAATGCTAAACAGAATCATATTAAATGAGGAGATTTTGTTTGCCTTTTGCCTTTTATTTACCAAAAACTGTACAACTTGGTTATATTACTTTTTCATGAAAAAAATTGATTTGTACCAAAACAAACATCATTTCCAGACCATTTCCAGTGAGACTCCTTATACAGAATCAGTGGTAAAAGTGTAGTTTGTCTTAGTGTAATGGTAAACCTGTTTCATATGGTAAGCCTTCTTCAGGATGCCCACTATCCCATGCTGCTTCCAGACTTCATAGCATCTCCCACTGGGTATCTCTTTGCACCTCACATAGAATCTTTTCCTGAACATTCTTTCTTACTTATTTGTTCTTTCATTCATTCATTAAAAGAAAACAACCTGTATTAATTGCCCACTTTGTGCCAGGTGCTATAGATTCAAAGGATGAACAAGACAATTCTATTTCTTTCATTAAAGATTTAGCAGTGCAGTGAAGGAGATACACAGGTTAGCAAAAATTTACAAAACCTTTTGGTAAGTCAGTCTGCCAAGATATAAACAAAGTACTGTGAGAGCAGAAAGGAGGAAACATCTAAGTCTGCCTGGAGACAGGGAGGGGGAAATGTCCAGAGAGAGAGAACAGCTTGTGCAAAGGCAAAGAGATGGGAGAGAGGTTGTCATATTCTTGAAGCTGTATGAAGGGATTGGAAGGAGATAAATCTGGATAGGCAGGGATGAGATCATGAGTGGCCCTGTAAGCCACGTTAAGGAGTTGGACTTTCTCCTAAAGGCAATAGAGAGCTACTGCAGGGTTTTAGCCAGGTATCGACAGAGTCAGAGTAGCACCTTGGAAAAATCACAGAGAGCAATGAAAAAGCCCGGTTTAGGTAGAGAGCCTGAAGTAGAGAGCCTGGTATCAGCCAGGACGCAGGGGATGCTGACACAAGTCAGTGTCGTTGGAGCTGGAGTAGGGGATGATTTTTACAGATGGAATTGACAGGACTTAGGGAAATAGTTTAATTGTAATGGAAAGAAAATAATATAGGATAGCTCCAAGTTTATGTTTTGGGTGAATGTGTGTATGCAAGTTCCTGATAGAGAAGATACTTCTGGATATGGGGAATTAAACTTTTTGACAAGAAAGAAAGTAGTTGTATGCCACTTTTTTGAGCTTCCTTTTCCCATGAAATTTTGCAATAATATTCTATATATTATGGGGAAGGCTTATTATGGGGAGCAGAGAAGGTAGGCGTTTATAACATAATCATCTAAATAAATGAGCTATCCTCTGTCAAAAAAAACCCTCACACCTTATATTTTTTTCCCAAAATTCTTTTATGCCCACTTTCCTTAATGGCCAAAGTCACAGATGTCAGAAATAAGTGTAGTATAAGAAAAGATGAGACATCTTTCTACGGCTTTTGAACTAAGCTAAGAGGAAAACCCCTACTGTATTTTAAAGCTCCTTCAACTGCAAAGCATCATCCTTTAGACCCAAAGTGAACACCTAAGCCCAAGCACCAAACTCCAACCACAAGTGAACCTTTTAACTAAAGGTACATGTATCTAACCACAGTCCCAGACTAAGCCTCTAGCAATGTCCCATTTGAGATAGCAGGTCCAGAGTCTATTAGTCGAAGGTCTCATCCAATACAGCCTTATTCTGGCTTAACTTTTCTAACATCTCTCCCCTCTCCCCAATCCAGACATTTTTTGATACCAGTCTTGGTACCTAGGTATCTAGGCTTGCCAGATCTGGCCATCAGATCTGGCAAGCTGGTTCTTTCATCCAAAACGAGGATGAAAATCAATCCCTTCTCTCCACCCAAAATAAGGTAAGAACGAACAGTAAAACCCCCAAATCAACACCAGCCTAAAAAAGATAGAGAGTGACAGAGAGAAAAACCTTTGAGAGATGAGTCAGCCTAGAAGCTTACAATTCGAAAGGAAATCAAAGGCCTTAGAATAAACCGTTTGTCATTGCCTCCCTGATGCAACATGTAGGGCTAAACTTAAGAGCAGTTATACCAGCAAAACTATCGCTGTCTTACTTGTCTTCAACCCTCTCCAAGGCACCAGTAGGATACAAGACAGAAGCAGAGTTAGGAAGACCCTAACTGTGTGCCCAGAGGAGAAGCAGATGGGTGGGGGGAGGGGAGATGAATAGGCTGGCTTCAGCACTATGGGAGGCACCCAACAGGTTCTCTGATTTGAATACTCATCCTTGGGCCTGACTTTGCAAGATGAACACTAAAGGAGGCTTCCCACAGAGAATGAGGTGCCAAGGGATCTCTCTTGCTGCAAAGTGTCTTCCCTTTTCCCCTTCAGCATGCCATAGCACTAGTCTGAAGTGACCACGAGATAAAAAAGATACTCAAAAAGGAAGGTGAAAGCTACCTGGTTCAGTTTCAGTCTAGAATTCAAGACACTTGCAAAAACACTATCTTTAGACAAATATCTGTACTGAGCACTGGAGTTAGAGGCAAATAGAACTGTTTTGGAGCCAGGATTTATAATTTTTCAGCTGTGTGGCTTTAGGAAAGTTAGTTGAATTCTCTGAGATTCAGTGGTTTCCTCTATAAAATGGGGAAATGACATAGTACTCATTTCAGTGGTTGTGTGAGAATTGAATGAATAATGATATGTGATATGTGATATTCAGCATTGGTTTTTAATAAACACATTAACATTGAAGGTCCTTTGTAGAGGACCTGGGTTTACCAGGTCTTTGCATTGACTGACCTACTCTGTTCAATCTGTACTAAATTTGAATTAAATTAATACAGAGTATTAACACAGTATTAATATGGAGTAAAGAGATCTTAGAAGACTATTGGAAATAGATTTTTCTTCTTCACTCTCCAATTTCGTCAGGGTCAAGTATTAAAAAATCATCTTATAAAATTTAGAAAAAACTAACTGCATAGGTCAATATTTCAAATGTTATCATTCAGATTAGTAAAATGCCTGTATGTCCCAAAATTTATTTATCTTTCAAACCATCCAATTTTACATTGTCACTACTAATCATTTGGATCAGTAAAGGGGCTAGAATATTAGCAGATCCCAAGAGAGAGAATTTGAACAAAGAGCAGAGAGACACTCAAATCAAGTCCCCAGCAATACAAAAAGGGGAAACACACTTGGGTGGCATCAAGCTTGTACTTCCGGTCTTCCTGAAATGCACGGCACAGAGGGAGAAACAACTTAAGGTCAGAAAGGTCACCCACTTTGACATTGAAAAGAAGGAAATGCTTTCAACTAGGCATAAATCCACAGTCTTCACAATTTGGAGGACTAATTTACTCCATCGCCTTCATCAAATCTTTAGGAATGTTGCAATGTTTATTGGTAAGTACCTATGAGAAAAAGACAAGGACTGCACTGATGCTGTGGCTTGAATCGAATCTTTATAAATTAGGGCACTTTATAGCATAATAGGAATTTTTCTCTAAACCTCTGAGAGCTCCTCAGAGTTTAGGCAATTGATAGCAAATGGGGCTGGGTGCCCAAAATGTATTGCATCTACATTATTCAAATGTCTACAGGCAGTGACAATGGATAAAGACATCCCCATTAATATATTGCAACATGGGAAAGAGATATGGGTCTCTATATGAAAATATTTGGGCACCAATTTGGTCTGCTAACACATTACATCAGTCATCCCTGAGCATTAAAGAGTTAGCCTTAAAGCTGTTATCCCATAACCTCCATTTCAGCAAAGGCTACAGAGGCTGTGAACAGAATGGCTCATTCTATGCAATGTGGTAGGTGGTGATATCCCAAGATAATTAAATCTGGGGACAGTGTTCACCAATATATGGAGCCAGCCCATCATGTCATAGCAGAAGCTCATAAGCTGGAGGTAGTACCGTTAAATTATATTCAGAAAAGCCTTGGCTTCACACACACACACACACACACACACACAAAGAATGTTTTGGAAACTACTTGGAATATTAGAATGGTTCAGAAATAAAACGGACCTTAGCCATCACCCAGTCCCAAAACTCTGTTCTACAGTTCAGAAAACTGAAGCTGAGAGAGGGACAGGGGTTTTGCCAAGGCCATATAGCAATTTGACAGCAAGGCCTGCACAAGAACCCAGTTCTCCTCAGTCTCAGGGCTCTTTCCATTGCCCCATCCACCTTTGCTCTCAGTAGCTGCAAGATCTGCAACACTAAGTAATGAAATCAAAAGAATGCAAACATAATCAAAGCCTGATTCCATAAGCCAGGGGAGGTCATATCTGAAGGAAGGCAGCCATCACAAATTACAACATCTTTATAAAATAAGTACAGTCGTCATTCCATCGAATGTGGAATGCTCTTTTTAAATTTTACTGACTAAAGAAACAACTCAAGCTCAAGATGGTGAAAGGCAATTTTTATGCTATAAACATCCCAGAGCAGTGTGAGGCAGTGTGACATCAAATACAACAAGATATAGATATTGCCACTATTATCTGCAGTATGTGTAAGGATGCGTAATAGTGCTGGCATCACAAGTTGTGGCACATATATCATTTTTTTTCCTTTTGATTGCTGCTTCTACTAAATTGTGGTGGAAGAAGTAAAAAAATAAGATGTTCTATCAATAGGAGGTAAAATGTTTTAATGCCTAATTTGTCTTGTGTTTTTCATTTTCTTAAAAGCTTTCCATATGTCCATTATCTCCGGACGATAGCACACAGTAGGTGTTCAATAGTGTTTGTTAGGTGAATCATAGGATTAAAAACTCCAAGCGTTTGAGAGAACATAAAGCTCTTGTAATTAAAACAGCTACTCATGATTCATGAATAAATGAATCATGCTATTTTATTCTCACGACAACCCCTGGGAAGGAGGTAGGTTGGAAATTATTTTCCCCCATTTTACAGACAACAACAAACTAGGGCTCTGGAGAGATTGTGACTTACTAAAATTACACAAAAGTGCCATGGAGGAATTTGATCTGGGAACCAGCTATCACTTCCTATTCCCTGGGTCAGGACTTGCCCTTCCCACTAAACCATTGGTATTCTTCACCAACATCTGCTTTCTGGAACTGGGAAAGTCCAAATCAAGACTACCTTCTTTCCTAAGGAAGTGGCTGGATTTTGGGGAAATGGGAATGAAGATAGATGGAGATACATAAGTATGCGTGTGTATAGCTTCAAAATAGACTATTATGATAGGTAAGGTAGAAGAGGGGGCTGGATAGAAGGATAAAGACACCAAAGGGCCTATGTATTCATCCCTTCACTTCTTTTAGCCCAGCCCACCCCCAACCTGGCATCATGGTATCCTGGAAAGCTCCTGGGGTATGTACTGGAACTTGGGTTCAAATCCCAGCCCCACCACAAATATGTGATTGGAACCAACTTATCTCACTTCTCTGAGCCTCAGATCCATGTCCTTACAAAAGAAAAATCATGATACCTACTAGGTATAGCTGTGGTGAAGATTGAATAATAGACGGGTTGAAATGCAAGAATCCTCCAAAGTGTACAGTGCTGTACCAAGGTGAGGTACTGTAGCCCCAAAGTACCTGGAAGTCAAATTTGAGAGGAAGACTGAGCGGGAATGCTACTATCCGGAATAAGACAGATAGTACACCCTGCTGAAGAATGCCCCTGCACCATCCTTTGAAAGTGAAAATGGGTACTCACTCACTGTCAGCAGAAAACACACTTTTCAGACGGGATAAGATGAACTGTTTATTCACTGGGTCTTTCATGATGACAGATGCAAGGCAGCTAACTGTGGGGTATGAGGGGATTAGTCTAGTCTGTGAAATGTAGAAAAAAGCTAACTGGCCCACAAAAGGGATTTCGTCCCTGCCTTTGGCTTCCTCGGCATAGTAAGCAAGCTATCCATGCTGGGGATGGTGGAGGGAAGGGGAAAGCCATCTGGAATGGAAAGCACCAGTTTCTGCCCTTGGGAACTTGAAGCCTAATTGAAAGTCACATAAATGTAAAGTGTCTGAAAGACTATCAAGAAAGGTCTGTGGGTCTAACATCATCCTTCTCTGCCCTAATATAAATATATTTCCTCTTTTTTGTTCTGTTAAGGAATATTAAGAGTTTACTATTTCCCCAGGCCCACCAGCATTGGTCAGACACTTACTCAGCTGTAGGTTTCTAGTAAATTCCGATTCATTCTTCCCATCTTCTCAACTCCCGTCCCCCGCCCCACAAAGCTTCCCTCTTTGAGACACACTGCCTTTCAGACACACACATACACACTCCCACTCACAGACATCCATCTACACAAATGCATCCTCACACTCTCTCACATATGAATTTTCACACACACACAGAATCCCCCCTCCAATGTGCTCACTACAAGAGAAGGAAAGGGAGAAATGAAACTCTGAATTAAAGGCAAGGCCATTAACATTTGCCTCTCCAGACCACATCTGTGGCTTCTACAAAGTGGGCATAAGAAAGACAGACCAATGGGGACACTCCCCCAAGCCATCTGAAAAGAGATCATGTCAAGGAAACCTTCAGAATAAAGAAGTTCTCAGAATCTGTGCTGAGAGCTCCTTCTCCTCCACCTTTCCCTCCACCCCACCAGCTTCTCTTCTCCCTTGATTGTATCTTCCCCAACAAGCATCCAATTTTCTGCCAGTTTTCTTTTTCAAAATCCTGTCTGAGTGGCTGTCATAGGGAATTGGGACTGTGAGAAATGTTTTTCCCTGTAATTTTCATGCTAGGAATGGTATTTTAAAATGATACTAAAATAACCGTATTTTTAAAATATCATTGTCTATCTATCTATCTATCCCCCTTCAAAAGTAGACCACTGTCTTGGCTATGTGGTGAAAAAAAAAAAAAGGCCCTAGATGGGGAGTCAGGAGGCCTGTCAGTTACTAAGCAGCCGGGGTGGCCTTGGGCAAGTCACAGAGCATCTCCAAGCCTGAAACACAACTGGCATAATTTATTATTATCCTGTGTATTTAAGAGCCTTCTCATCTACAGAGTCCTCTTGATTCTTTGGCACTTAGCCAACTCCAGAACACAGGGCCAAGCAGCTGCTTATCCATAGTTAGAGAGAGTCCCCCAGCTTTTCTGCAAGCCTCTGGGCGCCAGAGTGCGGGGGTCTGAGCTGATCTCCCTCCCCTTCCCTACCTGAGCCCTTGCCACCCCACGCCCTTGGCCCTGAGCTAGGGAGTGGGGGGAGGTTCAGATTCTGCGCCCTCTACCGCCCGGGCGCGTGGGCTTGTCCTCTGCCTCTGGCTGACACCCCGCTGCAGAGGACGGCCTTCACGCTGGGTTGGGTGGCGCCGCACGCGTGTGTCCTGCCCTTGATGTAGTTCAAGGGAACGCAGTACCTGCAAAGTTAAACCAAGCCCCCCGCGGCGTGCAAAAACCATTCTCCGCTGCCTGCCATGCTGAGAATTCGAAAAATTAAATCTTTCTTGTCCGCTCTATGTTTCAGCCATTGAATGTAAAAGCTTAGGCAACTTGTTCAGCACTCTCAGGCCTCCTCTCCCTCCCGTCGGGGTCTGTGCTTGGAGTGCCCTCACCTCCCTTTCTCGCCCCGCAGGGGGAGGCGCTCAGGCTCCTGGTGCCCAGCCCCTGCACTACCTCTTGGCGACCCTCCTGATGTAGCCAGGGAATAAGAGGCTGCATGACCCCGGAGAAGAGCTACAGACAGGGCTAGCACTTGGCTCAGTCGCTCAGACTACCCCCGCCCCCCGCCAACCCCCCTCCCCCCGCCATCCCTGCGCTCTCTGCAAAGCTTTCCGC
Source organism: Lepilemur ruficaudatus (assembly GCA_963574885.1). Lineage (NCBI taxonomy): Eukaryota > Metazoa > Chordata > Mammalia > Primates > Lepilemuridae > Lepilemur > Lepilemur ruficaudatus. The sequence continues at coordinate 19,107 of CAUYRT010000906.1, forward strand.
GGTGGGGAGGGGGTGATTCAAAGCAATTTTCTACACAGCAGCCAGCTCAGTACCTTACGCATATCTGTTTGCCAAATTCTCTGAGCCACTCCCACTGTGTCTCACTGTACCCCACGATCTTCTCTCCCCTTATTCAAAGCTGATCTCTTCTTCAGGATTCAGCCCAAGGGTCCCTTCCTTCCCTCTGAGTGCACCGAATTTCCCCTTCCCTGGCCGTACTACGAAATCTCACGGTACAGGTGAAGAAAAAGCAGAAGTGGAGATTCAGATAGCTAAGAAACTTACCCAACGACACAGCTAATTAGTGGCAGAGCCAAGATGAAGGCCCAGAACTCCTAGATCCCAGCTGAGTACACTTTTTGCTACACCATATTGCTTCCCTTCTGCCCTGACTTATGTAGCTTTTGAGGGCAAGGAACATGCTTTGTACACAAGGACTGCACAAGAAACAACCCCTTCCCCTCCTTGCCTCACTCTTTCTGCTCCTTGTTTCCCAGTCTTGTCCAGGGCCCCCTTTGCTCTTCCAGACTAAGAGACAAAAAGGTCATTTTGTTCAAAGTTCAATGAGCAGCAAGAGCAAACAGAAGTTGACTTCACAAAGCTCTGCATCCACCTGGATGGCAATGGTTTCCGTAACTTCTCCCCTTCCCTCCCCCTCAACACACACACACACACACACACACACACACACACACACACACACCACTACAGTCTTCATTTTTCATGTTCTGTCTTCTTTGCATATCTAGGCACCTAGGGAAGTGAGGCCATCCACACCTGCCCACACCATCTTATCTTTTAATACCTCTTCCAAAAATATGCTCTTCTAATCTGCAGCCCACTGATCATATATAAAAATCACCATTCAACCAAGCAAAAATATACTATTTACAAGAGCTAAGCGTTCTTATCTGATGCAACAAGGACAATATGGGGTTATAAATGCAAGCTCTCAAGAGAGAGCAATTTCAAGTACATAATTACACCCCCTCCCAACTGAATTCTCTCCTCTCTTGGGCCAAGTAAATGGACAAAGGGAGAGTGTTGTTGACAAAGAGGGACAGAAATGGAGAAGAAAGAGGAGATAAGAGTCAGAAACTAAGGGCTAGCCCAGCAAGAGGTAAGAAGGAGAAACAGATTTAGGCTCCAGGGAGAAGGAAGAAAGGGAGGGAGAAGGATAGAGTTCAGCTGCTGGCTCCAAGCATAGCTACTGTAGAAGCCCAGAAAGATCTGGACTTATTCCTCAAAGGTTCAGAGATGTGGCTCTTGGGGTCCTGGATTGGAAATGAGATCTACAATCCCAATGGCAAGTTTTTCTTATCTCCTAATAAAGACAGAGAGAGCTTCTGGCTCTAGCCACAGCTTTGGTGATGCTCTTTTCAATTTAAGTGCCACCTCGCTATCATGACTACCACCACAATGCCCTTGCCTTCCTCCCTCCTGGAATTAAATAAATCTTACCCAATACAAGAATGTAATTTGAAAACTCAGGACAATTTATTTTTCCACTGAGGGAGAGGATCTTTCCCTCATCTCCTGTTGGAAATGGGCTGGGTGCTGCCCCTTTATACATTCTAGAGCACCAGATCAGGAGAGGGGGAGAAAGGGAGGGAGAAGCAGTTTGAGGCTGGTCCAATTTGTCCCAGACACTCATATTCATATTCTTTCTCCTATTTTTCTCTCTCGCCCCTTCCCCCCGCCATTAAATTTTTCTGCAGCCCCTCCTTCTAGCGCCAGCAGCTCTGCTCTCTGTCCTCACTGCAGCATCCTGCAGCCAGTCCCTCCCACCCTGTGATAAGGGTCCGATATTGGGGTGTATCTTTCTGGTGATGCTTGCTTTTTAATGTGGGATTTTAGACTGATATGCCAGGAAAAGACCTGTGTTGGGGGGGGATGTTTCATAGGAGATAAAAGAAAAATCAGTCCAGGTAGCCAGCAACATGGGTTGGTGTTGGGGGCAGCTGGAAGACACAACTTGAACACGAGGAGTGCATAGGGATCCAATTTAGGCGGAGGACTGGCAGGTTATTGGCTTGGATTACAGCAATTGCCTTGGTAACATAAATACACAAAGACCTCATGATATATAGAGAGCAGATAAATATCATTTAGCCTCGGTTTTCTCCACTAAAAAATGGAGGAATAAATGCTTACCTCACAGCACTGTGGAGAAGAGCATGTGACATTAACATAGGTAGAGTACTTAGCATTTACCTTGCTACTGAAGCCCAGAGAGGGAAAAGAGCTTGCCCAAGGTCACAGAGTAAGTAGCAGAGTCAGAATTAGAACCCAAGTCTTCCAAACACCCCCCTCTGCAGAAGGGGTGCTTTCCACTCTACTTCCTCCTCTGCCAGTGCTATTCTTGGGGGCCTGGTGGGGGTGGAAGTTGGGAGGTGGGTTAGGAGCTGACTCTATGCATATGAATACAGACACTCTATCCCTTAGTACCAGCCTCAAGGGCTTAGGTTCCTGCCTCATACTCCTTCTCCTAATCACTCAGGTACTCCCCCCACGCCATCTTGGACTGATCCATTACCACTTTAGCACCACCTCTGCTGCGCACCTTTGATGCAGTGACTCACCCTCTAGCTGTCCAGGGCCTCTGCCCTCCAGGAAAGAGGCTTTCTTCTTAATTGACTGCAGAAGCCTCAGCCACAGTGAAACAACACCCTTCCAGACAGGCTTAGAGATGGAGGACTTTGAGGAGGAATGCAATAGCCCCTTATCCAAAGCCACTGGCCTCCATGCCCACAGTGCCTGAGGTGCCACTATTGGAGTCCTCTCTCTAGGTTCCTTATGATAATTCCTCACGTACACTCGAGTCTCAGTGTTTCCAAGGGATTTCACCCCAGACATCTCTTTGCTGCATGTATAAAGCCTGCGCTGTGTGTCTGGCACTGTGCTAGGCACTGGCAGGGCATAAGGTAACAGGAAACATCTCTAGCATCCCATGAGTGCTCACTAGAAGTTTAAAAATATTAATGTGGTACCTTTGTAAGGGGGTGAATGAATGCAAAGGGGTGAGTTAGGAAATCCCTGTGAGGAGGGAAGGTGATGGGCAGAAGGGCTTCATCCCAACTCCAAGGCTTGGAGTTGTGACCTGGGCTTTCTTATTGCCAGTAAGTGGCATCACTAAATCATTGGTTTCCTTAAACACAATACATCGCAAATTAACTGAATCCCTGCCCATATTCTGCTTTTCTGGCTCAGTTTGGGGGCATTAGCTAGTGGCCATGACCCCCTCCCAGCCTCTGATTCCCTTTACCCCAAATTCCCATATCTTTATCTTTATAATGAGGGTGGGGAAAAGAGGGAAGGAATGGGCATCTTCAGTATCTTAACTATGAGAAATAATTCATATATGTTACCTCCTCTAAACCTCATAACTATCCCACGACCTAAGCCAAGGTAAACAGTTACGAAGTGGCAGAGCTGGGATTCGAACCTATAGTAACTCCGAAGTCTGTGTACTTTGCGCTGCACTTTAAACAATGCGCCACTGGGTAGTGGAAGGGGGAAGGGCTCCTTTCCCTCCGCCTCCCTTTCCCCTGCTGTCCAACTCCAGATCCTCCAGAAAAGAGGCAAGTGGAAGACAGGAACCAGACGGTCATCTGGCCGCGGGCCATCCTGGAGTGACCCCTGTAGCCCACCTACGGTGGGAGGGGACCTCAGAGTTTTCTGCGGGGGGGAGGGGGCGCTATGCAAAGCACCTTCAGCGACTCTAACGCCCCCTGCCGCCAGTGACTCCCTGTCTGAGGTCGCTATTCTGAAGAGGGTTTGTGTGCTAAGAAAAAAACTCACCAACTGCCCAAGAGCTGTCGTGGGCCGGTGCTAGGCTGCAGATAGCCTCGCCAGATTTGATGACATAAGTGGGAAGGAAGATCATTTCTAGCGTCCTACTATGTGTCCAGCTAGGGGTCAGTGATTTCTAATAGTCCTTGCCTTTTATATAGAAAATGTATTGCTTTGCAAAATAGTGAGCTCTCCGTTAAGAAACATCTTCAACCTAGATTAGAATCGGTTTCGCAAAAAGCTTGTCTGCTGATCTCAACTCCTTACTTTTTGAAACCAACGAAGCTCTCCAGCTCTAACAGTCACACGCTCCCTCCCCCAGGGGAGGAAGCAGCAAGTGTGTGGGGGGTGGGGGGGTGGGGTGGGGGGGTCAGAGGTCTAGCCGGTGAAGGGGCAAGGGGCCAGAGGGAGGGTGCGGTGAGGAGGAGCCTCCGGCGGGGTCGACTACTCTCGGAGTCAGGGTCCCCACAGAGCCCTCTTGCCCATCTGCTGACTCGCTGACCTTCTCCTTTTCCCGGGTTCCGACTAGATTCTGCCTGCACCCAACTCATTCACTCCCCTTGCTTGGGAATGGGGAACATGGGGGCAACACTCCCGGTCAAAGGAAAAGAGTGTCTGTGGCAGCCCCGCCTTGCCGGCCCATCCCCCCTCCCTTATTCCCCCTCCTCTCCTCGCCCCCCTCTCTTCCGCCTAGAGAGAAGGCGGGGGCAAGCGGTGTGTGTATGTATGTATGAATGTACTCGTGTGTGTGTGCGCGCACGCGCGCGAGTGCGGCACGTTTGTGTGTGCATTCGGTGTGTGGCAGGGTGTGTGAGGGGATGTGTGCGGGTCACGTTTTAGCCGAGTGCTTGGTGTGGTGTGTATTTGGTTTGCTTTGACATGCAGCATGTGTTTGTGTGTGCATGCTTGTAGGTTGTATGTTTCTGCAGGATTATAGTGTGACTATGTGGGTGCGGTCTGGATGTGGGTGTGTTTGATGTCTTTGCCGGGGGTTTGTGGTCGTGCTGTGGTGAGTGTATATATGTGGTAAGTGTGCAGTGTGTGTATTTGTGTGCTCCCATTGAAGCTGGGATGCATATGTGTGTCTGGTGTGTGTTTATCTTTAGATGCAGGGTGTCAGTGTGGGTTTACAGGTGGTGTTTGTTGAGGTGTATAGTGTGCGTGTTCATTAGCAAAGTGTGTCTATAAGTAAGTCTGCTTGAGGTGTGTGTTCAAAGGTTTATGCATGTGAGGGTGCAGTGTGTCTTTTTCAGTAAAGTGTTCATGTGTGTGGTGTGGACACATGTGGCCAGGGTATGTGCTCTATGGAGGGGTAGAGATGGTGTGTGTCTTGAAGGGGATTGCTGCGTGAGTGTATGGGTGCTTTGTGTGAGAGCACAGAGTTGTCCAAAAGCACCCAGGTGCCCGTGTGTGTGGTTGGGGATTTGGGAGGAAGCGACATTGGGTCAGTACTGAAACAAGGAAGGAAACAGGGGTCTGAGACCCCAGCAGCGATGCCCGCTGACCTGATTTCCCCTGTGGGGGGTCTCTCTGCCTGCCCACCTCGGTGTCTGCCAGACCTGCTGGGGCAGGGAGTGAACTTACCTGCTGCTTAGAGAAAAGAAGAAGAGGGCACCGGACGTGATTGGCCAGGTAGGGTGCCTAGAGCGCGGTGTAGGGGCTGGTGGGAGTAAGGTGGAAAGATTCTTGTTCACTGATTTGACAATCCCCATCCCCCAGGAGATTACCACTTGGTGCCCAGCTGAGCCCAACTATTTGCTCAGGGCCTGCTGTTTCACACCTTTTTGGCTTTGTGTGGGCAGATCCAGTTGCCTGGAATCCCTTTCCCCTTGGGCCTTGTAACAAACTCCTACTTATTTTTTTAAGACCTAACTTAATAATCACAAAACTTTCTCTGCTATTCTGTACCTTTCCCTCCCAACTGAGGGCTCCCTCCTTTGAACCACGACAATTACACTCTTCATACTTCTCATGACATGATCATACATAACTGCAATTATTTGTCTCTCTTTTTAAACTCTGGGCTGATGTAAAGAATGCCTGGTATATAGTGCAAAATAATCATTGTAATCATAGTAATGTTGCCATTTATTAAGTACTCACTGTGTACCAGGCACTGTGCTAAGTGCTCTTACTTGCATCATCTCCTCGAGTCATCACAAGGCTCCTGTGGGTTAGATAGAGCTATTGATTGTCACTATTTTACACTTCACACATAAGGCTCAGTGTAGTTAAGTAATTTCCCCAAGGTCACACAGAACATAGGATTCAGAGTCGGTATTTGAACTCAGGTCTGCCATATTCCCTAAACCTTTCTTCTATACTATGTAGCATGACTAAGCGTCCCCTGATTCCTGCTAGATGCTGAAGTCTCTGTTTTCTTGACAAATCTTTCTTTTGAGTTTAGTGACAGCACCAAGAGTACTCAGCATGATTACTTTCTTTGTCTCTCAGACAACTGATACTTTCTTCACCCAATTACCTTCTTTGTTGACACCTCAAACTCTTTAATTACTCTAGGCACAGGAGCACCTCACCAGCTCCAGTTCTGGGAGCTCTCCTTAGGCTGGTGCTGAAAGAAAGAGCTGAAAATAAGCATTTTCTAGCCATAGGGTTAGGGGAATTGGGTTTGGAGGGGAATTGGGTTTGGAGGGGAATGGGGTCAGGACAGAGTAAGGGAATGATTTCACAGCTCCCACTAGACCCGTTTTTACAGCATCACTACCAGAAGTTAGTATTCAGTGAATTTCAAGTAGACCAGTCATCTCCATATCAAACTGCATGTAGAAAAACATGCAGAGCTCCCCTCAGAAAAGACTGCCAAACGGGCCCCATTTCATATTATTCATGAGTGTGGGGAGCACTGTGACTGTCTAATGGGGTTCATGCTGTTCTAATGCCTTCCAAAAAGCCTCATCTGAGAAATCCAAATTAAAACAATACATCGCATTTTGGGGAACGCATTTATGGGGGGGCATGGTGTCATCCCAGTCATAGCTAAAGGGCCTCTGGAAGCACTGGCTCCCAGCTCAGGCCCCAGGGAACCAGCCTAGACTGCTGCAAAGAGGTCAGGGAGGTGCACAGAGAGGGACAATTCAACAGTGGTGAGTCATTTCACCACTTTTCAGGGGGGAAAGTGAGAAGCACGATTCAAATTGCCACTGTTATTATTGTGCCCTTTCAGCTGGCACAAATGAGCCTGGTGCGTGGATGAAAAGCAGCTGGAACATCCATAAAGCGTCCCCCCAGCTGGGTCTGGGTCAGCACCTCATCCCTGGTGGGCAGGAAAAGCATTGCCTAAAGTATTATGTAGCCAGAAAGTCTTTTTCAGAGGAAATGGTGGGGGCTGGAGAGACCAATTTAAGTCATGCAGGGCACAGACCACCTTAAGCCCCTTGGTTTCATCGCACTTAAGTCCATACAAGGAGTTCATGCAAACTTTGGTATCTCCCAGCGTCTGGTCTCAGACACTCAGCTTTTCTGCGGCTGTGGGGCTGGTCTGACACCTCCTCACTCTCCTCTGAATATACCAGCTTCACTTCCACTTCCTCACAGCCCCTCATGTGAGCCCTCTCCGTCTTCCTGGAAGGTTCTCTACCTGCCTCTCATCCCCAACACACACACACACACACACACACACCCTCTAGACAACCTGTCTAAATCTGGTTGTGTAATTTCCACTTGGATTTGTGAAGACTGTCTGGTTCAGTCCAGCTTAGTGCTCAGTGCACAGCTCAGTGCCTGTGAAATGGGGGAAAAGCTTCCAACTTTAAAGAAGCCAAAAGCTCCAGACTATGGCTCCAGAGATACAGCCTTGGGCCAGAGGCAATTAGCATAATGGAAAGCTCCCCTTACTCCTCCGACCCCACCACCCATATAAATGATGCGATAGGAGGGGCTACCAGAACCCCTGTCAACACTGCTATTGTTACCATCATGGTGTGAACACACACACACACACACACACACACACACACTTTCCTTGGAGCTTAAAATCATTACTATAAGTCAGTTTCTCTCTCTCTCTCTCTCTCTCTCTCTCTCTCTCTCTCTCTCTCTCTCTCTCTCTCTCCCTCGCCCCCTGGAGTTCAGGGAATGTGTCCCTATAACATGAAGATAATATGAAGAATTGTAAAGGTGTAAAATGCTTTAATAAACCCCATTACTGTCCAATATAAACAGAGATTTGCTTGTTTTCACCCTAAAAACAAGAATTTGTAGGGACAGGGCACCAAAATGTGAATTTTATTAAGGAGAGATCTTGGTTTACCCATGAGTGCAAAAGCCTTGAAAATTAGGTGTTTTATCTTTTCCATGAAGGAAAAGAAAAAGTACAGGCTTTGGAGTGAGACTAGTTTCAGTTGTTATCCCAGCTCAATCACTTACTTGCTGTGTGATCTTGGGAAGGTTACTTCACCTCTCTGAGCCTCTGTTTCCTCAGCTGTAAAATGGAGATGTTAACATCTGCCTTCGAATTGCTTAGGTGACTGAAGGAGGTAAACCATGGAAAATACCAGCCAAGTACCTAACACATATAATAATTGTTTTAAAAAAAGGTTAGTTAATTCCCTTATGAATTTTTGTTTTTCCTTCACATGCGGCCCAGTGTCTCAACCACGGTGTTCAGGGAGTGGAGCCGACGGACTAAGCTTCCAATTTTCCTCATTACTGGTTTGTCTGACACTCTTGAAATAGTTCCTCTTCTTTTAGGGTGATGTTTTGATTAGCCTAATGCAGCCCCAAAAGAACTGGACCTTAAGTCCAAGTCTCACTCTGCAGTTTCTTCTCGTACTGTTAATGAGAGCAAGGTTTCAGATGGAATACTCCACACAGGAAAGTTTCAAACTTTCTGCTCAGTGTCCAGACCTCCCTCCGCCTCAACTGCAGCCCCAGCCCCAACCCTGTCTCCTAAATATGTGTCTTTGTGCTCAAGAAAGGGAAAGAATGACTATTTCCTAGCCAAGATTACCCTATGACTTTTGGGTTGTTTCCCCTCACCTCTACTCTAGAAATTAAGTCCCTCAGGCCACCCAATTTCTAGCAGCCACCTAGATTGAATGATGGGGAGAGAGATGATGGTTTTCTGAGCTATGTGCTATGCAACACCTAAAATGCATCTCTCCAGTTAGTTCTTATATTTGTTTTTCTCAGTTAAAGGAAAATAAAATCTATCTTTTGCTAGAACTAGTGAAGAAAGACCCCAATCTGTGCCCCTTCCTCCCTGATGCTGTTGCCTCCCTCTAGAGACGAAAGCAAGTTACTACAAGCTAAAACTGCATTTAAGCAGGGAGTGGTAAGGGAAGGTTAAGAAGCTGGGGGTGGGGTGGTGGATATAAGCCCAGAGAAGGATAAAGAGACTACAGAGTAGAGAAGTGCTGAGATTCTTGGCAGAAAAAGCTGTGAGAGACTGGCCTTCAGATGTTCCCAGTCTCTGGAAGATGCCTTCAACTCCTCCCTCTTCTTCACCCCCCCAATTCATCCTGCATACTACCCTCACTGACCCTAGACTGCTCCCTGCAAGATAATCTGTTAGTGAGTCCCACTGAGGATTTAGGAATTTAGAAAAACCACTCCAGCTCCTACCCCCATCTGCTTCTGAGTAGGTCCTGGAGCCTCCGCTTTGGGAAGGGCAACAGGAGGGGTGACAATTAAAGGTCAGCCACATCACACAGAGAATAGGTGGAACAGGGGTTCAAGATAGGCTCATATCCCTTAAGTTTCCTTAATAAGCAGGCACCTACCGCCTGCTGGGTATTTACTGGGTGCCCATCCGGAGGAAGCTGTGTGATTTCTCAAGAAGTGTATCTGAGAGGTGACAGTAGCTGCCAAGACTCATCAAATATGCCATCTACCTACTTCTGCTGATACATGTGAGAACAAATGATACTGCCAGAAGGAAACAGAAATCATTTCCTAGTGACTCAGAGCTCCAGCTATGAGGACACAGGTGGTGTTTACATTGCATCTTCCAGTTGAAATATGCACCTTTTCACAGAAAGGAATCTATAGGTAATCAAAGAGATCAAAGACCAGAGTTTGGGCCCTGGGCAAGGGATCACTCACATCATATTGACCACCTAGGAAATGTCTGCTGTATGTCAGCATAGTGCTAGGAGCTTTGCAAATGTTTATCTCTTTTAATCTCATTCAAGCTTTGAAGTCAGACCAAAAGGGATTGCAGTCCTTGCTTAGCCACTGTGTAACAGCGAGCAAGTTACTAAACTTCTCTGAGCTTTTGTCTTTAAAATAGAGATAATAATACTTACCCCAGAGAGTTGTTATGGTAAAATGAGATAGTTTATGTTGGGTGACTGGTATTTGCAAATGGCAGACATGTGAATAAAAAATAAAACACATCTTTCGATACCTGAGCCATAGAAGACATTTAATATAATGACATCTACAACAATAATAACTATTATTATTTATAACCCAAAACTGTAGGCATAAAATGTATCATTTTAAGAGAAATCAAGTAACTTTCTCACAGCAACACTCTAAGAGCAGGGCTAGGATTCAAACTAGTTGTGTCTCTTCCCACCCAGTATTAGTGGATATTTCATGATCACTGGGAAGATCATGTTCGGCTGGCCTGATCCAGTCATTACATTTAAACTAAAACTTGAAGAAAAAAAGTCCTTGGATTAAACTAGGTAGAGTGAGAATCTAGATCACCGTATAGTTTATTTGTGTATCTTAGGTCCTCAATTTTCCTTTTTAAACCCTTTTTAAATTATAAGAGTATTTAAGAACAAATTTTATACAGACTTTAGAAAACAGAGAAAAAAAGTAACTATTATGCCACCACCTTACTAAAATCTCTAACTTTATCTTATTGCTGAATTGTCTTCCAGTTTTTTAGAAAAACATATTAGACACAGCTATAATAGTACCATTTTCCATGCTGTTCCATATTCTTCATAAACATCATTTTTGTGGTTGTATACTATCTAACAAGTGGATATGTCACAGAGTTTATTTACATTCCACTATTGTTGAACATTTAGGTTGTCTTAGTAGATAAGTGTGAAAAAAAAGGAATGATGTTGCTTTTACCATTGCCATAATCACTCTCAGGAACATGGTTTCCTGCTCTGTCAATGCTCTATATGCTTTCAGTCATTTGGTATTTAATCTTGATGAATGTCTGCTCTACTGCTGGAGGTACATTTGCAAGAGTATTATTTTCTGCCGGCTTTCATCACACAGATTCTGCATTTCATCCTCATGGTGGGAAAATGTGGGTTAACCTGGGAACCTGAGCTCTAGAGCATCACATTATTTTGCTAGGAAGACATGTCTTTTGAGGTGCGAACAAGCAATTCACAAAGGAACTTTGGGATGTCCTGCCATTGGTGAATGGAGGTGTTTGTCTGACACCCTGACCAGGGGAGTGGGGTGTCTCATTGGCAATCTCTCCCCAGTTCTGAAAAATGATTCTGCTGCGGCACAACCAGGACTGGCCTCAGCAAATCGATTGGGTCCCATCTCCAAGAAAAGATCAAATTTGTATGTAAAGTGGGCCCCAGGGTCCCTTCAAATTTAGTTTTGGCTGCTTTACAGAAGCCTGATTGTTTGAGGCCAAATCCAATGCCAAGAGTGAACTGGGGAGTGAATTTCAAGTGGGTCAATCGTGCTCTTTCCCTGGGAAAACAGGCCTTTTCGGAGGCCCCATTCCTCCAGACCTCAATGATGCCTCTCCCAAATGCCTTCATATAGTTGCCCACTGCCCACTGTCACTCTCAAAAATTGCTCGGCCATACTATCTCTTGGGCAAGGGGGACAAGGGTGAAGGAACATTTAGGATACCTCCCCCATTTTGCAAACTCAGCAGCCAGCTATTCCCCCTTACCCCCACCCACCTCTGACTCCTGAGGATTTCTGAAAGGCATTTGAAGGGAGGCATCAAGGGCAACTATAGCCCCACAGAATATCAATAGTCACCCACAAAGTCACCCTTCACACTGTACAGTATTTCTCAGGGGAGTGCAATGAAGTGGGCTCTTATCTGGTCAAAAAATTGTACCCAAAGATCAATTACTTATTTCAAAGTGATGTGTGACTTAGGTAAGATCGTACATGTAAAGAACTGAGCCTAAGGGCCTAGCATCTGGGAAGTACTTCACATAAATTAGCTGCTATTGTACAAGTAATAGAGCTGGTGTGGGCAGTGGTGTGCTGCAGGGAGACAGGTCTCACCAGGCCGGAAATGCAGCAGCCGATATAAGGTTTTGCCCTCGAGTTCAAAAACCAACTAAGTACAGAATGGGCCTTCCAAAAAGACCTTGGGTTTACTTTATTTTTTTTTTCTAAAGAGTAGCTTTAGTTGAAAGTAATTCCAATGTAAATAAAGTCTTTGTGTGAACTGTGTGGCGTGTGCATGGGATTTGTGAGTGGTACAGGCATATGTGATGGGAATATATCGTGCTGTGTGTGGAAAGTATGTGATGCATGTAAAGTGTATGCATGAGTCCGTAGCTTTGCATGTGGGCATGCATGGGTGTGGTAATGTGTATGTATGGGTGTGTTTATGACTATGTATGTCTGTACCTTGGGTGCGGCGTGGGCTTCCAAAAGAGGGAAAGTCAGCTATCCAGGATGATATTTATAGGGGCATAGCTGGAAATCCTCTTTTGGCCAGGTCATTGGGCATTTGTAACTTGGAGCATGTTCAAAGAAGAGCAGCTAGACGTGGGTAGGGGCCTTGCAACCATGTGGCATGTTAAACAGGTGAAGGAATTGGGAAAGATTGGCCTGAATAAGAACAGGCTTGAGTGGGGGATGGGAGAATGAGGAGGGCTGGCACTGTGCCCTAGGAAGGAGGATCATGAAGGTCAGCACCAGGGCCAGAAGGTGGAAGCTCCCAGGACATAGATTTGGATTCAGATTAAGGAAAAGCATTTTAACTCTTATAGACATTGTTTCTTATAGATGGGGGTGGGCTTCCTTGTCTAACAGAGACTCCCTCCCATGCAATTATTCATAAAGGAGCCTCCATATCTTTGATCTCATTGGAGTCACACAACAATCTTCTAGTTCAGGCAGGAATAAAATGGTTCCCCCACCCTCTATTCAAAAGTAGGATGTTAGAGCAATAAGGCCTTAAGAGGTATTTTATCAAACTCCCTCATTTTTGACTCATGAGGCTCACATAAACTTAAAAACTATACAAAAGAAAATATTAAATTTCTGTATGTATGCACATATTTTTCCTTCTCAGAGACCTTGTGGCTGGCCAGAGACTGTACTTGAACTGGTAAAGCATGCTGTAGTCTCTAAGCAGGAGGTCAGACTCCAGGGATGGTTCTCAGCAGGGGCTGGCAAGGACTAAAAACAGGTCTCTGCTGAATTAAGTTGCTGAGGCCCCTCCTCCGCCTGCCTCCCCTCCCCTGCCCGTGAGGGGGCAGAGGAAAGAGGAGACAACCCCAGGTTTGGTCTATGGCTGGTGACCAATGACGCACTCTAACCAATATAGATTTTGGAGGTGGAGACTATGGAAAAACAGGTGGCTGTGGGGGCAGGTGGCAGGCTGGAGGGGGTGGGGCTTATCAAGTGGGAGTGAAGGACAGTGTGGGTGGGGGTCCTAGGGAATCTAAAAAGGAAAATATCAGTCTTCTGAAACTTTAAGGAGAAAAAATTATAAGTTTCTAAAATGTACTTTGTAGAACCAGTTCCAGGAAAGGGGTGAAATGTGACCCACATACTTACACCCGTGCTGTGATCTTTGAACGCTTAGGCTCTCAATTCCACAGGAATAGGGGAACCAAGCGTTGATCTCAAGTACCCAAGAAAAGACCCAGACTAAAGACTCTAGGCCTCTGCCATTGGGCAGTTTGAGTCAGTGGGCAGTTGGCAGACCCAGCTGTGCTGCCAACTTTCTGGTGACCTTGGGCAGGCCTTTCCCGTTTCTGGGCTTCAATGTCACCATCTTCTTAAATGAAGGAGTTGAATCGATGACTCTAAGGGGTCCGTGCTGATATTCTGTGGTTGACATTGGGACAGAGCGACAAGCTTCAAAGCAAAAGGACCCCCCACCTCCTTCTTCAGGGTCCCAGGGGCCTGGCTGCCCTGCCAGGGACGTTCATTCTTAGGCCTTTAGGGCCCTTGGGTTGCAGAACAGCACTCTTAAGTGTCTGGCCCCAAGTCTCTGGCTGTCCCTGTAGGCGACTGAGCCAGGGACTCCGCCCCCGAGCTTGCCCCGCGTCCCGACGAGCCATTAGCGCGATTGCTGGCGGTTCCCGGCAATGCTGGTGATTTATGCGGGGCCTCGACGGGGCATTCCCTTGAGCCAGGCACAATTAGCTAAAAGCCAGAGGGAAGGGAGGCGGGAAGTGAGCGGGGCGGCGAGCCAAGCCCAGGGCGCCCAGCCGGGGCTGCAGCCGCCGGCCGCCCCCCCGGGCGGAGCACCCCAGCCCCCCGACTCAGTGGGACCCACTCACCACGGCGGGGGCGGGGCTCAAAGGCCGACGCAAAAAGGCAGTCCAGTATCCACGCCATGACCCGCGCTGAGTGCCCAGCAGCTCGCAGCTAACCTCCGCGTCGTCCCCCACACGGGCCGCCCTAAGTAGCCCCTGGTGACCACGCCCTGGGCCGCACCCTGCACCCAGCTAAGAGTCACCGGACACCTCAAGCATGTCACAAAGGGGGCAGGGCCTCAGGGGAGCCCCCCCTCCCGCTGGAGGAGAGGCCGCTTGTCCCCGCAGCCCCTTGCCCCACGCGGATGGAGGCCAAGACACAGCTCCTGTCCGGGGAAGCTCTGACTCTGAGGGCAGGACCCTGCTCCTACCCTAGAGAGTCCAGAGGGTAAGGGGAGATGTCATCTCAGCCCTGGGGAGCCCCGAATCTCAGAGAGAGGGAAGGTCTCTGCCCCCTCCCCACGCCAGGCGCCCTTAATCGGGCACATAAAAGCAGGCCTGTCCCCAGAAGCTGGAATTTGAAGGCGAGGTGGCCCACCTGTCTCAGGGAACCTCAGATCTGAGGGTGAGACTGTATCCCAGCTCTAGAAAAGTCTATGGTGTAGCAGAGATGTTATCTCAGCCCTCAGGAGGCCCAAACGAAGCAGCGGTGTCTGTCCCAGAAGCCCTGAATCTGAAGGGGAGGCATCACCTCAGCCCTGGGTAGCTCCAAGTCTGATTTTAAGTCACTGCTCCATTCTAGAGGACCAAGAATGTGAGTAGGAAAAATGATTTTTGCCCCCGCCCCTCACACCCCCAGGAGCTCAGAATCTGAGAATAATTTTACTGCCCCTGCCCTAGGAATCCTGCAGGGAAGTAGGAGATGCTTTCCTGCTTGGAGACCTTTGTTTTGAGAGGGTTGATCACCAACTGAGATAAAAGAATGCAGTGTCAAGTGGGCTTAAATGTGGGGTGCCCCCCAGTTGCTGCTGTCTTACAGATTCCACTGCCTATACTTTTGTTGGGGCACTGGCATAGGAGGGGGATCAACATTTAATTTTAGAAAGAATTTGATATTTGGTATTTCAATGGGAGGTGGTACTGTGTTGGATTTTCTTGTACTTCTTTTATGGCTTTGTATTTTTACATTTTAAACACATATTGGGGCATATGCCACAGCTGGTTCAGTGTTTTGGGCCTTGGGTGGTGGTAAACTAGCCCTGCCCCCAAATCCTGGGGTAGAAGCAGCCACCAGAGATGGACCACATTGGGCAGGAAGGGCTTCTAAACAAAATTTTCTTTTCTCTTCAAGCCCAGGGGCCCAAATTAATTTCTCTCCTGATTCTCCATTGGTAGCTATACAGATGTGACTCCATGCCTTGTTTTCCTCCACTGGGAGAATGGGGCTCTGTCGATCAAAACGCTAGTGAGGAGGCAGAAAGAAATATGGAAAATTCTCTTCCAACAGCTCGATTGTTGGCGATCACGGGTCCTTTGGGGAGAGCAGTTATTACATTTGCTTTGCTAACCACTGATATTAGCATTAACGCTGCAAAAGGGGCACATAAAATGGAAAAATTGCCTATACTTTGCCATGCAATTCTTAGCGAAGCAGAGCTGCAGTCAGAGTTTAAAGGCCTTCCACTCATTTTCCTTCTTTTCTGGGAAACATGGTACCTCTCTGCCTTTGCACCAATGTCTAAATCATTTCCAATTTTCTCTGTTTTCCAAAAGCAATCAAAGACAATAAACATTCACTAGACCTGCTCTTTTACCAATTTCTGCTTTACAAACAATCGTCCAAGCCAAACAAGTCTGACATCTGGAAATGTCCAGTTTCAGGTTATAGATATTGAAATCTCCTCCTAACCTCGTCCTAGGAGCTTATCCCTTACCCAGCACCAGCATTTGAAATAGCCTCAATGGGTTCCTTTTTGGCTCCCTCACAGCACAAAGGCTGCCTGGCCCAATCTGAGGGTCCTCAGTAACTGAGGTTCCTCTGCTTCCAGAGCAGCTCTACCTGAGGGACAAACCCATGACAGCTATCCTTCTTTGTTGCCTTTTTCTCAAGAGATGTGATGTGTAAATAAACAAGGCTAAGGACATTCAAAACTGGATTGGTAGCTCAATTCCGCTACATAGTAGCTTGTAATCTTGGGAGAGTTATTAATCTCTTTTAGGCTTGATTTCCTCATCTGTAAAATGGGGATATTAATAATTATGAACAAGCTCCAGGCAGACCAAAGTATTTAATATCTACTTTTTTGGAAAAGAAAAGAAAAAGGGAAATAAATATCAGAATTCTAAAACAAAGTTATTTAGTAACCAGGTTAGCACTTCTCCCCTCTACTTTTTCTTTGACCTGCCTACTCTGCCACTTAATCACTCAGTATTAAATTCCCTTTGAAAATGTTTATCCTTAACTAAATGTCACATAATAGGAGAATGCATTCATCCATCAATCCCTTAATTCATTAAACAAATATTTATCAAATGTCCTCTAGGAGCCAGATATTGAGCTATGCAAATAATGTTGATTCACTCAATGAATTATTGTGCAATTATTTTGAAGTGTATAATTTGGAAGCTTATATGATAATCCGAAAATATATTTATGATACTTTTAAATGAAAAAAAGCAGAATGTAAAATGTGTGCACACTGTAATATAAACAGTGCAAATAAATAATAAGCCCATACATAAGGAAAAAAGGCTAAAAAGAAACACACCAGAATCTTAATTGTGATTGTATTTAGGCAATGCAATTATGGGTAATTTTTAACTGTTTTATTATTTTCATATTTTAGCATTTTACAATTTTTCTTTAATAAACGTATATTATTTTCTGGATTTGATTTCAAAAGCACTACTCATAGAAAAAAATCTATAACTTTGTCTCTGCTGATAAAGGACTAAGCTAGACAGGGGAATGACTGGGGCCTTTAGGTTGGGGTTGTGCTAGTGGCACAGGGCACTTGGGCTGGCTTTGGTGACCCAGAAAAAGTTGAGGAAGTTGGTCTGTGAGTAAACTGCAGAACTCCCTTCCTGTGCAGGGGCATATAACCAGTTATGGCTCCTCCTTTTCAAGGATGCAGGGATCCTTAGTGTTCTCATCAAGCAGCCAGGACCCTGCTAGCCTGGAACTACAACCTCTCATCCCAAGGTGTGTGCTCACAAAGGGCACATTGGGCATCTTTATCCTCACCCTGACAGTCCAAAGCCTAGAGCTAGACAGCTCGCTGCATCTTAAGGGTCTCCCATTGTAACTTCAATTAAGAACCAAGCACCCTGCTCCTAATTTAGGTCTTTGTCTGCCTAGAGGTCTTTGGCCATAATGATGAAGTCAATCTGGGGGCTTGTTGGCCTTGAAAAGATAGGCTTCAAACCTTCCTATCTTTGTTCCTGAAGCCCAAAAGTGCTTGGCACCCAGGCAAACGATTGCTAATTAAATGGGACTCTAGGAATCAGAGGCTTTTAAACCTTGTCATGGATCAGTGTTTCCCGAAGTATGGTCCATTGAACCAAATGTATCAAAATTCCTTGGAATGTCCTGTAACAACGCAGAGTCCCTGCTCTCACTCCAGTCCTATTGAACAAAAATTTCTGGTCATGGAGACAAGAAAATAGCATTTTTAACAAGCTCTCCATAAGGGCCTTTATACCCACTAACGTTGGAGATACTTTAATATAGAAGAAAAGAGTCAGTGCCTGCAAACGCTCCACAACATCTCTTCCTGTTGCACCCCAGCTAAGAGGAACACTGAGGCAACCATCTGGGGAAATGGATCACCTTAATCCCATCTACTTCCTTTCGGTGCATGGGGAAATACATAGCACGGGAAATTGACCAAACCTTAAAACTTGAAAAAAGGGTAGGGTCTAGGGTGTGTTCCTGATAGGGTCTAGGTGTGTTCAAAATGAGCATACTCCATATAGGTCAACCATTTGGATTTTCTAAGAATCCTTATGTTATGTCTACATAGTACTTCTCAATCAGATTCTCAATCATCTGAACTCCCTACTTGTTGGGTTCCTTGCATCAGGCAAGAGACAGCTGAAACACAGTGGAAAGAGCAGTTAAAGTATCAGGAGCAAGGCTGGACTCACTGGCTGACTGGCTGGGTGAATCTAAGTATGTCTGAGCCTCAGGCTCCTCCTCTATGAAATGGTAAGCTCAGTCCTTCTGCCCACCTCCCTCTGCAGGTTGTTATGAAAGTCTCTGCATTTTCAGCAGTGAGATAACAAAGTACCCCACCAGGGGACCCACGGAGGGAATTGGCCAAGTAGCAACTCTGCCTCCCAACACCTCCTTTTGAGAAATACTATCAAAAGGTCCACATGGTGTACACAGGGACCATGTGTACTCTCTAAAGGGAACTCCAGGCTCCAGGACCTCAAGACTTTGCCTCCCTGCTTTTCTGCTTGGGAAAGATTTAGCTGGGCTCATGGTGAACATATCATTGAAATCATGGGGGACCTTTGTGAGACCTCTTTGAACCTCAGAAGTGTTCCCTCATTTATCAAATGGGGTTGTACAAAGAAACCTTGAATTCCTTTCTAGCTACTTAACAGCATTCTTAGGATATACTGCTTCCATAGCACTTTCTTTTTCTTCTGTAGCTCCATTACTTCCAAACATTTTCATATCACCAAAGCCTGACAAAGTCCTGGCACCATCTTTGTGAGATAGAAATTGGAAAGAATTATTCCCACCTTTTTAAAGTTAGAAAAGTGAGGCAAAATTAGTGACTGGCCCAACGTCACCCAGGGGAGGAGAGATGAGCTGAGACCAGCTTCGACATCTCTCTCCCCTTGCCCATTTTTTTCCAGTACTCCTCGCTAGATCCCAGGAGCTGTCTGTCAGTGTGCTGACACCACTTTGGAAAATGCAAGTTTCATCCTGACACCAGAAAGACAGAGCTACAATTACACTTCAGTCCCCAAGGAGGCAGAGAAATTGCTTTTAGTTGACAAGTGCATCTCCCACACACGTACCCCTCTGGTTGAATGAAAAGATAAAAATCAAGTTAAAAATCCCCAATGCTCACTTAATTTTGTAAAGCATTTTGCTCTTTGAGCTAGGGGTAGGCAGGATGAGAGAATTTTTCAACTCCAGGAGTTTCGACAGGGTGGGGTGGGAGGAATAGTAGGAATTAAGGAGGCACAGAAAAAAATGTCAGAAAGAAGAAAAAGTGGGGAGTGATCTTTTAGTTTTGTGCCATAATCAATAAGAGAAAATGGAGTTATCTGAAAAAAGAACTAGAAAGAACTGGGAGGTGTGTGCTTATGCTTTTGAAAAACTACTAGAGATCTAAGCCACTGAGATTTCCATTCTAGATGAAAATTCTGCGCCTTCCAGTAACAAGAGTCTGGGGGCTGAGTAGGGGGACCATCCACTTTCATGTGTTATGAGAGACTCCAGGCTTGTTGCCAAAGAAGCATTGCTCTTGAGCTTTACTAGCTCTGAAGGTCATTCCGCATATCACTTGCCCACGTATGTTTAAGTGTAGCGGCTCCCAATGTGTTCTCACATCTATTTTCACACCTGACTCTCATATAGTTTGGGAGGTTGATAGGACAGAGATTAGTACACCCCTATTGTATAGATGAAGCAACTGAAGTTCGAGATAGGGAAGTGACTTTCCCAAAGTCATTGCCTTTTTGTTTGTAACCTATACTAGAACCACTATCTGTGCCTCCTTCTCTTGTGCTCAGCTCCCTCTTATATTACCCATATCCAGACTAAAATCTGGTCTTTAGACCTTATATATCTCCCGACCCCCTTTGGATTCCAGAGACTGTAGACTTTCCCCTTGCTGAGAATTCCAAAGCCCTTAGGAAGTCTGAGAATCATCCCAGCTAAGAACATCCTTATTCTTAGGAGATGCATTCTGAAGTATTTAGGGATGAAGTGTCACAATATCTGCAACATATTTTCAAATGGAGAGAGAGAGAGAGAGAGAGAGAGAGAGAGAGAGAGAGACAGAGAGACAGAGAGAGGGAGAGAGATCACAAGAGAGAATGAGAGAGAACAAGAGAAAGGAAGCACACAAATGTGCCACATTGTTTGAGAGTATGTACAAGTATTTATTGTGCTATTCTTTCAACTTTACTGTATATTAAAAAGTTTGAAGTACAAAATTAGGAGGAATCTCCTCTTAGGCAGAAGCTACTAAAATCGGGGAGTCAGTGGTGCATCCCCTCCCATAGGGCTCCACCTGAAGACTCCATCATCATGTCCCAGCCCCAAGTACAGAACGAGCTCAGCAGGAGGGGAAGGCTAGATCGGTCTTTTTTTTTTTTTATTTTTTTTGAGACAGAGTCTCACTTTGTTGCCTGGGCTAGAGTGAGTACCGTGGTGTCAGCCTAGCTCACTGCATCCTATGAGTGGTCTTAATTTTGTAGCTGGAGCTTAGGTGCTGGGAAATGGCTGCATGTACTGAGTGGGAGTTTAGGGTGAAGGATTTGATGACAAAACAGCTCAACTGGAGCCCTAGAGAAGGAGTCCCCAAACAAATTCAAATCAGAGCTGGACATTTTCCAAAGATAATTGATTTTGAAAATTTCAAAATTTGCTTACCAGGACTGAAAGTGTCATTAGAGATAATCTAGTCCAACCTCCTCACATCATGGTGGGGTGGGGAGAAACACTGAAATCCAGAAAGGAAAAGTGACTTACCCAACATTGCCTAGCAAGTTAGCGGCCGAAAAGGGACTAAAAGCCAGGTGTCCAGCATCCTAGTCCAAATCACACTGCCATCCCACCTTGGGATCGTGGGTTCTCGAAAGGTCATCTGCCGACTCCAGGGCTTGCTCTCTTCAGACCAGCATGGCACTTGGGGGATTTGCAGTCAGCAACAGTCCCTGCTGCTGGGAGCAGAGCCAGGTGCCTGAAGATGGCACCTGTCACATCCCATTGGAATGAATTACCTCCCTCTGAAACTGAGACAGGCCAGGCGGAATCTGGGCGTGGCACCTTGAGAGCAGAGTCAGTCCTGGCCTTCATGGCGGGTGCGCCATGGACATTCAAGGCAGAGAAGGTCATGGAAAATGTCCTGAGCACCGTTTGTTGGGAAGTTTTCCACCTCTCTTGGACCCCAAGTGATTTATTGATTATTTTGGGGGCAGCCACTATGGTTTATTGGTTTAGCTGCCATTACCCTGAGGGGGCGGGGTGAGGGGCTGTCTGCCTGCCACTTCCCCTGGTCTCTCTGCTCACAGGATTGGTTCATGGGACAGCTTAGCTGGACCCTCGTGAGCCTGTTGGGATTAATGGCATTTGACCGTAGATCATGAGAAATCACATCAGTAGCTGTGGGTGGGGGTGGATGGAGCAAGCAGGAGGAGGGCAGGGGAGACAAGAGAGAAAAGCAAAAAGGGGAGGGAAGAAAAGGAGAAGGAGAAGAAGGAGAAGAAAGTGCAGGGAAGGAATTTTTTTGCACAACAACTGCTGACATTTCTGAGCCTGTAGCTTCTCTCACATTTAATAACCCCCTCTGTTAATTGCCATTTGTCAATGCAAATAATTCTTTCTCCTCCACCATAACTCAATCTTGGGACAACCCAATCTTAAACAGAGATGCAAGGCTAGCTCCAGAGCTCTAGTTGCCCTTAGCTAGGGGGTTGTTTGCCCTTCCTTCCCTGTGTTCCTCCATCCCAGGCACCATAGAGACTGCTATGTGAACACCAGAACTGGCCCTGGGAAAAAAGATGCTGATGACTCACTATCTTCTGAGTTGTTTTGGATCTGGCATTCACCCAAGGCCCCCCTCTCCTTCCTTCTGGGGCCCAGCACCTTCCCCTACTTTCAAGCACCTACAGTTTATAACTGTCGCGCGCTGTTTCACCCTCCAGATCCCAAGAGATTTGTCAGACTAAAGCTAAGGGGCAAGGCAGGAAGGTACCATCAGAGATGCATCTGCCTAGGACCAGAGAGCAGCCATGCTAGGGAAGAGGGGCTGTAGCTGGGGCCAGATCAAGTGGCAGGAAGGCCATCTTATGCATTCAGCAGGCTCTGTACACATGTCAAAGAACTGAAGATCAGGTTATATTCAGAAAGTCCTTTCTCTTGCCGTCAATGGGGGAAGCATTTGGTCAGATCACAGGACTCTAGGCCCCCAGTGCCTTAGCAAATAACAGGAAAACAAGTTTCTGAGAGACTGGACCCTGACTGTTTCCAAGAGAGGTTCTGGAGGCCAGTGTCAGCAATATGGAAGCAAGAGACTATGTAGCGTGGGTACAGGTCATGAACTGTAGGCCCTCCTTACTAGGCCAGGGTCTGGGGCCCGGTATCCTGGGACTGGGGCTAAAGCTCTCTCCCACCTCCCTAGGGAAAGAGCCACCAAAATATCCACCAAATATATTGCTTTATCTTGCTGTCCTCAGAGGCTGTTCTTCAAATTTACTCAGTGATAGTGAGATGCCCTGAAAGGTACGGGGTCAGAAGTGGTGATATTAGTGCCCAACGCCAGGTTCAGGGACTGAGTGCAGAACCTTGACCCCTCTGGTTTTTTTATCTTTCCTTTCCACATCAAAGGAAGAAGAAACCCTCTCTGGGGCCCCCCTCACTGGTATTCTGAAGCTCGGCCCCTCCTTCTGCTGCCATCTCAGCCACCAAGGAAGTTCTTACCCTCTTATACGTTCAGCCTCTCCACTTCCATTGACTCCTTCCCTCTGCCTATGTACATATTAGCCTTCCCCATAAAGCATAATATTTCCTTCAGCCTGTTCTACCTTCTCCTGGGTCTTTGAAACTTCTCAAATGTGTATTCTCTGCCATCCACTCAATATTTTTCCTCTTCCTGCCCTGGAAGGCCTCCATAACTTCCTAATTCTACATGCAGTGGCCCCTTGTTGGTTCTCAGTTCTCTTGGCCACTTGGCAGCATTTGCCACCCGGTGATCCCTTCTCATTGATTGCAAGTTCCTCTTCTCTTAGCTGAAGCTCCCAGGTGTTATCTCTCAGAATTCTTCTGCCTGTTCAAACATCCTCTCTCTCATCTGCTTATTCATCTTCTCTTCTTCTTCCCTATAGCCCACAAGGACATTGAAATGCTCTTATATGAAAACAACCCTCCCCTGACCCTGAGTCCCCTTCTAGCTATCATGCAGCCTTCCTTTCTCACCTTAATATTTAACACCTTGAAAGAGCATTCTAGACGTGCTCTCCTCACTTTTCCCCCCTTACACTCTTTCCTCTGTCCATAGCTAGATGGCTTCTGCCCCGTCTACACATGCACATACACACATACTTGGCCCTTCTCAATGCAGTTACCAATGTCCTTTTGGAGGCCTAACTCAAGGGGCACATGTGTGTCCTAATCTGATTTGCATTTTCTGCAGAATGTCATATTGTGAATCTCTCTCTATTTATCAAAACTCTCTCCTCCCTTGACTTTGAGAGCACTGTGCTATACTAGTATTCTTACCTCTCATTTCTCCCCATGGCTCTGCATTCTGCTCTAGTACTCTGAATGGACATATCCCTCAAGATCCTGTCCTTAACGCCCCACATGCCCCATTCTTGTGTGAGGGGATTCATCCACTCTGTTGGCCCTTATCGCTCTGGATCACTTGCACCACCTAAAACAGTGTCCTGCGTACAATAGACACTTAATTAATGTTTACCTAATTGATTAACATTTGTTAACTGCACAGTGCCTGGTACATAACAAATGGCCTGTAAAGACTATTATTGGGGTTTTACAGTTTACAAACATTTCCTGTATATTTACCTAACTTCATCCTCACAATAACCCTGTGAGGTTGATACTTTCTTATTCCCATTTTTATAGATGAGAGAAGGGGAATGGAGCTAATATTTGTTGTCTGCCTATTCTATGCCAAGTGCTTTATACACATTTTAATTTAATTTTCACAACAGCACTGTGAAGTAAGTGTTCTCAGCCACATTCTACAGATGGAAAAACTGAAGCTCAGAGAGGAGTCCAAGATCACAAGGAATATATAATTTACTTCCTCTGCTATTTCATTGTTCTGTAAATTTGATCATACCAAATTTAGTGAGCAATACTGGGAGGCATACAAAAGGTATCACAGAGTGATATTATAATTATTGTTTATATACAAGTTTTTTTTTGGTTTGCATTCCTATTAAATTTAATGTCAAGCATATAAAGAGCTGAAGAGGAAAATAAAAACCTATTTCTAAACATTTCTGCCTTTCCCCCTGCATATTGTAATATTAATAAAAGAAACTTATTATTGAGTGCTTACCATATGCCAGGCACTATGCTTAACTTTTTACGTGTGTGCTTTCATTTAATCCTCACCGCAACCCTAGGAGGTAGGGGCTGTTATTATACATAACGTAATTGTGCCTCGTAGGAGTTAAGTAACTTGTTCAAGGACCCCTAGTTAGTTTGTGAGGTAATTGAAATTTGAAGTCAGGTTGGTCTGACTCCAAAGCTAATATTATTTCAATGATACTAGACTGCCTTTCCAAGACAATTGGGAAACCAAGGCTGAGAGAGATTGTGACGTCAAGTCTCCTGACTCTCTATATATTTTTTTCACATTGCTCCAGCTGCTAGCATCTCTTTGTTGAGGGGTCTGTTTTGTATTGTCAATAATGCTTATATATCTGTGGTCTGCCTCCTCCACCACATTGTCAGCTCTGCCAAACCTCTTTAGATCCCCCACAGATGGTTCTCACTAAATACTTGTCAATTGATAAGCATGGGGCTCTCTTCAGTGGAGAGAATTATTAATAAACCATCAGGCTTAGACAAAGCCCTTCTCATCTCCAAAGGAGTTGAGCCCTTGGTGCTTAGGAGATGTATCAATTACTCGCGTTCCCGCAGCTTGAAGTCAGGAGCCCACACTGCCCGCCTCCACACAGCGTCCATTCTCCAGGGAGCCTCAATAGCATCAGAATCATTTCACTGAAGGCTAAATTATGTGTGTGATTCTGGGAGGGTGAGGTCTCTGTAAAGGGGAAGATGAAAGCGGGCTGTGCTTCTGCATGCAGATGGGCCCTGGGGATATTCGTCACCATCTGAGATGATGTGTCAACCTCTCGCAGCCACACTCTATAGAACCAGGTCTAAAGATCGATTGATACTGTTATTGTTGGGAATATTAATAATAGTTCTTCCATTTGTACAGTGAGCTTCCACTTATGCAAAAGGTTCCTGCACAACATTTCATTATTTTTAGTCTGTGTTGGCCTTCTGAAATATCTTTGGGGCTTCAATATTCCCCAAAGAAACAGTCCTCTGTCCAGCTATTGGGAATGGGAGCCACCCTAGGGAAACAGAGACAGCTGAGACCCTGAGAAGGGGAACCTTACTTAACTGGCTGGAATTAAAGGCCAGCAATGAGTCCTACTGCACCATGAAACATGTTTGGAGCCTCAGCACAGATCCCCAACCTCCTTTCTTCTCTTTGCCTGTTCTCAGAGCTGGCAGGATCTCCCAGGTTGAGCAGAATCCTTAGTTCCTCCCACAACAATCAGAATTCACCCTTCCTTGCCCCTTCTTCCATCAGTGGCCTGAGGGACACTTCTGTGAAAGCAAGCTCATCAATTATCTCTTTCCCTCCTCCAGACCAATTTTCTCATGCATTTGTATGAGTTCTCTTAGCATCCTGCAAAGAGACAGGCAGTAGTAATAATCATAGCTAACATTCATGCAGTTTTACTATGAGCCAGGCACCATAATAAGCACTTTACATGTATAATTTCTCTTCATCCTCATGATAGCCCTATGAGGAAGTTTTATTAGGATCCTCATTTTTAAGTTGAGGTTCTGAGTGAGTAACCAACCTTCCCAAGGCCACACAGCTAGCTAATACAGAGACAGGATTCAAATCCAGGTCTGTCTATGAGCCCCTTCAATATTCTGCCTCTTATTATTGGCTTCCATTTCCCAGATATAAACGGTGAGACCCAGAGATTGGAAGGCCATATGGCATTCAGAGGAAAGAGTCTCAGGAAGTCACAAAATAGTTGTCCTCCCATTTCTGCCAGTAACAGGCTAGATGACTCTGGGTGAGGCATTTAAAGTCCCCCTTTTCTGAATCTGTAAACAGGGTCCACAGTGGGTGAGATTCAAAAGAGATGAGCCAAGGAACGTTAATCTCCTCCAAATCTATAAAGTTTAAAAACATCATGCAAATGCAAAGTGTTCTCACTATAATCCTTAACATTATTATTCCAGCCTATTCATCTACCAATGAACTTGGGATGGAGTCCTAGCTCTGACACCGGATTCTGGTGCCATTTAAGTGCCAAGACAAATGGTCTCAGGGAGTCGAGGTGATCCATTATCTGGATATGGATTATTTCTCAGGAGTAAATCGTTAGTCCTGTCAGGTGGCTGATGAATTCTCCCACCACACCTGGGGGCTCATCGCTCTGCATGGGACTTGCAGGGAATGCAAGCAGCACGGTGGCTGGAGTCACAGTGTGACTCTGCAGACGGGGTCCTGGGGGCAGGGAACAAGGATGTGCTGGTTAGGTTCCAGGGAGCAGCAACAATCCCACCCAATGTTGACTGAGAAGACAGATGATGAACCCCATCCACACACAGTCCAGGGCAAAAAGTAACACCTGTCCTCTTCTGATGCTTGAAGCATCTTTGCAGAGAACAAAGCACAAAAGAAGCTGACAGGTTCACACACACGCAGCTACTGACAGAGAGATGAGAATAATGGGCAACAGAAAGAGAAATGGAAAGAAAGAAATGCAGAAAGAAAGGGATAAAAAGAGGGACAGGGAAAGAAGGAGAGAAAAATGAATAAAATAAAGCACCAGAGAAAAGAGACATATAGAATAAGAGGAAAAGAATAAAAAGAAAAACCCAGAAAGAGGAGCTGAGAAGAAAAGAAGAAAGAAAGAGAAAGAAAAATAGACTCAGAAAGAATCCCTCTAAAAAAGGAAAAAGATACATAGAGAAAGAAAAACAAGAAAAAATGAAAATATATGGGAAAAGACAAATCTAGAGAGAAAACAAATAGAAACAGAGGAAGAGAAAGGGGGAAAAATAAATGAAATAGAAAAATAAGACAAGGATATAGAGAAATTTTTAAAAACTTTTACTGGAAAATGCCATAATGTAAAAAATGAGTTTGAAGAAATGAGTTTTTTGCCCTTGAAATGCTTTTTAATGAAGAAAAGGTAAAATTTAAGCAGTTCGAGTTGTATGATATAATTGACTCTCTAAAGAAGAAATAAAAGATCTTTGGGGAAAAAAAGATAATAGAGCAACCAGAGACAAAGAGACACAGTGAAAAAAAGGGATGGGGAAGGGAGGATGACTGGAAGTAAATAGATGAAGAACGTTGAGAAACATGGAAGAGATGGAGGTCTATAGAGGGACCAGAAATGTTTTTTTTCCCTTCCCTTCCCCCCTCCCACTTTCACTACTGGTCATTCTTGTGGGGTAAAACACTGAGGGCAGAAACAGAAAAGCAGAAACAATCACTTACAAGAAATAAAGGCCACAAATAGAGTTCTGAGCACATGGAAGAACACACGCACACACAGGCCTGTGCACATACGCAACCCAGCAAAATCAGCCAGACACATTCTGAGGCAAACAGGCACACCTGGAAAGACTTGAGACATAGGCAGAGACGGGCCCACAGCAGAGCGGTATCAACAGAGCCAACCTGCACACAAGGATGGACACGGGCAGAAACTGACAAGGATAGGTACACTGCTGCAGAGGATGACACAGAGGCACTGCAAAAGATGGACATATGAAGAGATAGGTACAGAAGCAGATAACAGCCAGGGTGGGAAGAGGAGATTTGGCCTAGCTCTGTTCCTCCTCCCTTCTCTTTGCCTTCATGAAGTACCCTAATAAAGGACATTTACCTCCCTGGGTCTCCTGCCCTCAGGATTTTCCTCTGGGTTTTGTGACAACTGGTAGCAATGTGTTTTATTTAAATAAATTCACTCCTGCTAATGAATCTGTTAGTTAATATGTCACCCTCCCCAGGGAACAGATGTCCCTTACCAGTTTAAATGACCGTATCCAAAAGGCCCCTTCAGGCATGAATTAAATGGTATAATATCAGGCCCTGTGGCTAGGACAGAGTTGGAGTCTGTCTTGACTCTTACTCCAAGACTAGGACTCTCTTTCTCCAGTCTGCCATGATCCTTCTGAACTTCACTGGATTTTCTTTTACTCCTCTGCTGAATGAGAGGACTGTCATAAGAGTCCCCAAGCTACAAAGTATTTCTTTCAAAAGAAAAGTTTAAAAACCTCAGGGTTATATAGGGCCAGACAAGTTCTAAGGGTCCTTCCAGCTCTGACATTCTGGGATTCTATGACTAAGAGCTAATTCGTTCAAACCTAAACCCACAATAATTGGACAGAACTTGATTGAATTTTCTAAGCAAACATGGCTTCACTGTCTGCCCCAATACATATTTAGCTGTGGCCCCAGTTTATTTATTTTTGCAGAATCAATATTTCTTGGCTTAGTTTCCAACACTAACTGGTATACCCATGATGATATGAAACATGCAGGCTCAAAATGCCCTCCCAGGAAAGCCATAGACTGTTGTTGGTATGTCCATCTGGCTTGGGCTGACACACAGACTGCACCACCCCCTCTGGCTAGTGCTGGGCACATGGAGGGGTGAGACAACTGCCTTTGAAAGGGGCATACTACTTGGGTGGGTGGATCAGTTTGGCCTAAAAGCTCAGGAATGCTGTAGCCAACTGATCACAAAGAGAACCTCAGTGAACAGGGCTTGCCTTGTGCAACTCAACTTTGATGATAAGAAACATTCCTGACAGTATCTGACTCACTTAATATTCATTCATTAATTCATTAATTCATTCTACAGAGAGTGCTTTTTCTGTGCCAAGCTCTGTGCTAGAGCTAGGGAAACAGATACGAACAAAATACAGTCAATATCTCTGAAGTATCTCATCTAAGAATCAGAATTGTGATACAGTCAGGGGGGCAATATATGAGCCAAATGCAAGAAGTATTGATGATGCTCAGCATTAACAAACTTAGGCTATGGATAAATTTTTATGAGAAGAAATCATTTGGTAGGATTATTACTGTATATGCACACTTTTAATTATTCCCACTGGCAAAAATGATGAATCAGAGACCTTTTTTGTATGCAATATTCAAGATGCATATAAGTCTTGTAATTAGTTCAGGTAAAATAACTTGATTGATTCCTAAGTACAATTCTAAAAAGTACAAGTTAACTTAATACTTTTTGTTTATCTTTTAGTTACACATTCTTGGTTTGTTTATCTTCTAGTTACACATTCTTGGTGACAGGGTTTCATTTGTTGGTGATGGTTTGAGAGCATTGTTTTTTTGGAGAGAATTAAGGCATTACTGGAAGAGAAGATTAATTCCTCTCTTTGATGCTGCTGTGACACTAATCCTGTCACTCCCAAACAGACACACTTGTATAAGTTTGTGAGTTTGTTCTCTTGATCATTAATTCTTATGCTTATTTAGTCTTTCATACACCCACCAACCATACACTAAGCACACGGTCTGACGAATGCAGTGGGCCAGGCATGGGGACACTGGAAATATTGAGACATAGCCCCTGCCCTTGAAGGCTTATGCTCCATAAGGGGAACCAACAAATAACTCGAGGATCTTATGATGAGTGCTATAACAGAGGTGTGAACAAAGGGAAGCTGAAAAGAACAGGATATGAGGGTAGGTAGGAAAGATTTAAAAGAAGAGGTGATCCATGATGGGGCATGGTGGGGGACGTCTGAAGGTTGACCTTATTCATCACTGTGGGGCTATATGGAACCATCCCCATTCCCCAAACTCTTTTTCTTTTAATCAGTATAATGTATTTGTAAGAGCTACAAAGCTACACAACAAGCAGGTCTGTCTGTAGCTAGGATTAGCCCAGTAGCCTGCATCAGTTTAACTGCTTTGATTTAGGATGAAATATCACCACTCTTTTTGAGAAACATAATGGGAAGAGAGGGGTGGTCAGAGTCTGGTTTCTATCCCCTAACCCAGCTTCTTGAAACCAGACTTTTCTTACCCACCCAGCACCTAGCAGAATTCTTCTTTCATGGGGGAAAAGTGGTTTGAGTAGCTCTGGGTATGATGGTGGCTTTCAAATTATTCACATACCAAAGGAGCTTTAATGATTTCTAAGATAATTGGTTGTAGAAATAAGTCCTTCTAAAAACCCAGCAATAGAATGTTCGTGATGCCATAGGATGATTCAGAGCATTTGGCCTTAATTACTTTGATTGTCCGCCAGGATTTAATATATGAATATTACATTGCAATCTTCAATTTAATTTCTTGTGTAAATGGATTGTGGCAGAATCCTGTAGTCCTGGAACTGGCACATAATTCAGCGTGGGAGACACTATCTTAACTCATCTCATTACTCAAGCCATTTGTTGTCCTTCAGGCTTTGACAGTTGGGAGATGGGAAAGTAGCAGAGGTGATGTGATCTCTCAACCCGGGTCCAGACAGACATGAGCCACAGTCTCTACCGATTACGTTGTTACACAGACACAGACAGCACTTATTTTCAGAAGAAAAAAAAATGTTCCAGTCAACATGCAGCTGTGTGCCCTGATCTTTCTTAGCATAATGAAGTGGAAAAAGCTGGGATGTGCATGCAAGAGACCTGCGTTCTAGTGTTAGCTTGGCCACTGACTTGCAGTATGACCATGGGCAAGTCACTTGGTATCTCTGAACTTCAAATTGCTCACCAATAAAGAGAGAACTGCATGATCTCCAAGTGCTTTCCAGAGTGAAAGCTTTCTGATCCATTAGTAGCACATGGCAAATCTGACAGTCTTGGCACCATGGCTGAAAGAAGGTTGTCTCTATCCATCCTGTGAAAAATAAGCAACCCCCCCCCCCCGCAAGAATGGGCAAGGTTTGAGGGAAGACAGGGAAAAAGGAAGGGAAGGTGGAGGGAACAGCCCTAAAACGTTAGTAAGGTGTCCCTCAGGGCTCAGGTGAGCTTGTTAAGACCGTAGCAAAATGGGGATCATTTGGGTCTGGGAAGCATGATGGAAATTAGGGGAAGAAAATTAGATTCAAAAAGTATTAAATGGGAAGCTACAGTGCTGGAGAATTTATTTATAACACATGTATCAAAGAACTTGCATCTAGAATGTATAAAGAACTCCTATCAATGAATATGAAAAGGGCAATCTAATAGGGAAAAATGGACAAAGGACTTGAATAGGAATTGTACAATAGTATATCCAAAAGGCCAATGAACATATGAAAATATATTCAACCTCATTAGTCACCAGAGAACTGCAAATTAAACCACAATGACATACCACTGCACACCCACCAGAATGATTAAAATTTAAAAATCTGACAATACTTAGTGTTGATAATGATTTGGCACAATGGGAGAGTGTAAACTGGTACACACTTTGGAAAACTGGCAGCATCTAGCCAAGTGGAACATGCGCAGACTCCATGACTCAGTGATTCCACTACCAACAGAAATGCAAGCACATGTGTACCAAAAACCAAAAAAAAAAATAACCATAGTAAGTGTTAGTCATTATAGCTCCAAACTGGAAATGGTCCAGATACCCATCTATGGTAGAATGGATAAATCAATTGTAGCATATTCACAAAAGGGAATATTATACAGCAATGAGAAGGAACAATATAAGCTTCATGCAACAACATAGATAACTCTTGCAAACATATTGTCGAATGAAAGAAGCCAGAAACAAAAGAGTACACACTTATTAGCAAAACTATAATGTTTAGGGATGCATGCTAAGATGTACAAGTATAAATAAAAGCAAGAAAGTAATTATGAAAAAGTCAGAATGGGACTTTTCCCTTTTAGGAGGGAGAAAGTAGCTGTGATTAGGGAAAGGGCACAAATTGGACATTGGGGTGCTGGTAATAATTTATTTCTTAACTAGGTAACAATTAATACAGGTGTTTCATTGAACAAGCTGTACATTTATGATTTGTGCACTTTTCTTTATATGGGGTATATTTCACAATTTAAAAAGATAGCTTTAAAAATACAGAGATAGAAAACAGCCAAGGACAATTTTTTGTCTCAGACTAATGTGACCCCAATTTCTATCCATCCTCTCAGGACCCTGCTCCCAGGTAATGGAATTTTATGCATTAGACAAAGAAAGAGCAGAGACTGTGTCTCATTACTCTCTGTATCTGTCTGCCACAATTCTTCATCTTTAAAGCCAGCCTGACCCAAACTTGTACCTTACATCTGTCAGCCAATTGGCTGGAGTCCCTCCTGCAATCTAGACCCCTTATCATTTCCGTCATTCTTAAATTATTCTTGTTTTATTTGAGTTCTTTCTTTCTCCTGAATCTTTATTCTGTTTTCTCTTTGCAGCCTTACCCTTTGGAAAAATGGCTGAGGGACCCAACTGGCTTTCCTTGGTTGGAACTTCAGTAAGCCCTCCCTCTCTAATAACTTTGATGCCTACTACCTTCACTGTGTGATTTCGTCTGCTTCTGGCCAACTCAGGTATGGTATCCACTGCTATCCCTCCCTCCAGATCTTATAGGGATAAAGTGCCTTGTCCAAAATCCTTGGGGCCAGATATGTTTCAGAATTTGGGGAATTTTATCAAAGTACTCATGTGCATTTGCCTATATCACATAATACCTCTAGCAGGTATTATGCTAGCAGGTAGCATAGTTCCCCATAATTAAATACATTAATATTTTTGTCATGAAATATGTGAATATTCACACTAAGTGGCATAAAGAATGACTATAAATATCTTAATATAAGTTAAAATGAGTTTGAGCCTCAAACATACGTGAAATTTTCTGGTTTTCAGAGTTCTGTGGATTGGGAAATCAAATAAGAATAAATGATATGTAGTAGAAACCCAGTGCTTTTTTGGTAGGGTAGATGGATGGAACCATGGAAGCATGGATGGATACAATGCATTATATGTGTTTATCCTCCAAAATAAGTGGCAAATGTACATTTAACAAGAGTCTTCATAGCCTTAACCCCAAGAGTGCCCAATTGTAGGCACATTAGATTCCACTGCTGGCAAGAGGAACACTATCAGAAAACTCCACCACCTAGATCTGCTACCAGATTATACATGGCTTGCCATGCATCAGGTGGCCACTCCTGTGCATAAAACAACCAACCTTTTTCCTGGCTGTGGATGAGGTAGGCCTAACTAGAGAAGGGAAAGTTATGGGCCTGGCAGATACCTGGGTCTAGTCTATTGGGTTCAGTGTGAAAAAAATGGATGGGCTGCATATATCACTTTCAGGTGGCCCTCCTTAAATGGTATTTCTCTTAGCCAGGCTTTGCAAAGGTATTGAATGGCAATGAGTTTGAGATCACCCTTCCCAGCAAGGACTCAGACTGCGGTGAGTTTATGTTGCTAGTAAAGGGAGTGGTAGGTGTTTTTCACTTCCACTTGGGGGTGGGGATACTGTATCCCATTGTGCTGGGATGTTCCAGAAGCAGAGCACAGAGTTACAGGAGAAGCTGGCAAAGGACTAGAGTGTGAATTAAAGGCAAACCTTCAGACTTCCCCACTCAGAAGACATCAAGAAATCATGGGGAAACTCAGCAGGAGAAAACCACACAGTCACTTCCAGGACCAATGCCTGGAGGGCAACCCCTGAGGGGAAGGTGGATTTGAGGAGAGGGTAGGGGCCTCAGCCTTGGAGCTCCAGAACACTGGGCTGTTTGCTGCTAGAGAGTGGAGACTGTGAGGCACCAGCTCTGTATCTCCCATGGCAGGGCCCCAGGCTTTTCAACCTCAAAGCAATAGGACAGGATTTATACAAACTCTACAGTCTCTTCCTGTTTTACCTTTGAAAACCTTTGAATCTTATGATTCCCTTTTAAATAATTGTTTCTCATAAGGGTAGTGCATGCTCCTTGTGGAAAATTTGGAAAATCAGGTAAATAAATGAAAGTTTAAGCTCACCTATCATCTCACTTCTTGCACATTTAATTGTATTTCCTTTTTGTTCACTTGTGATTGCTTTCTATCTCTTTATAAAACTGTGGTTATAGAGTCTTGTATTTCTGGTTAGACACTTAAGTACATCATGAGCATTTTCCATGTCATTACAAAAGCTGATGCTACCCTAATTTGAACATCTTCCAGACATTGTGGGGCACACTTAACAAGTATAAAATGTGTACCCTGCCCTATGGAATTTACAAATCTAGTTAAGAAGATGAGACTAATATACATGAAACCAATAGTGAGAAATACAAAATGGAATATAATTGAATATCCTTTGGGGGGTTAGTCTGGAAGGACAGTAAGAATCCAAAGGAAGGAGAGATTAATGTGGGCAGCACTAGGTGAGGGAAGGCTTCTGAGGAAGGCAGGACTTAAATTGGCCTTTAAAGGATAAGAAAAGGAGAATGAGGAAAGCAAAAGCCTCAAGGATACAGAAGCAATGGGGGAAAGCTGGATTCAGCAATCAAAATCCTTTTATCCTTATTGTTGTTGTTGATGATACAGAGCTACTTATGGTCAGGATTTCAGGACTCTTCAGGGGCTCATCTAACATATGAACAAATAAACCCAGGTCTCTAACCTAAAGGGGATTTGGAGGATAAATGCATGACAAATGAAGCACTCATAGTAATGTGGCAGTAGATTAGGCTCAGACTTTTTTCCATTTAGTAATTGACTTGTTTCTTTGCTGCATCTTGAACATTGATGGCTCAAATGTCATGGGGCTAGTGTCCAGAGTCCCCAGTTGGACAACTTCTTAGGTAGATAGCTGGTTATATGACTCCAGAGCCCTTGTGACAGTCAATTCACTACTGTGTGTTGGTAATCACAAGAAGAAAGTAAACAATGAGAGAAAGCCCATGGTGCAAGCCTTTTTCTTCATCCACTGAAGACATAACTAAAAACTTGTTGGAAAAGTTAATTACGCTATATCTTTGTTCTGAAGATCTCCCCAGTGGGACTAGGAGTTTCCCAAGGGCAGAAAACTTGTGGTTTGAAGAACAATAGAAAGGTACATGAAATACAACTGTTCAAGATTCATTTATGATGCCTTAGAAATGCCTTGCTTATGGTCAGGAGACTTGCCATTAACTAGCTATATGCTTTTGACCAAATTCCATTACTTCTTGGATTTCACCTC
Source organism: Lepilemur ruficaudatus (assembly GCA_963574885.1). Classification (NCBI taxonomy): domain Eukaryota; kingdom Metazoa; phylum Chordata; class Mammalia; order Primates; family Lepilemuridae; genus Lepilemur; species Lepilemur ruficaudatus. Next base: position 54,398 of record CAUYRT010000906.1, read on the forward strand.
AGTTTTCTTTCTCATCTGTAAAATGGGAACTATTTCAAAGTTCCCTTTGGCACCAAAATTCTATGAACCTATGATTTCTTTGGACCACCACATCCTTTCAAATTTGAGGAATCCCCTACAACAATGCAAATAACCCTGAGAAAAGGCTACATCTTACCCTGTGTTGCCAGTCACCACCATACCAGGGAATCGAAGTCCTTTGGGGAATGGGACCAGGAGAGCGAGCAGGCCCAGCCTGAAGGGAGAGGCACAGAAAGAAGTGGGTGGGCCCCAAAGTTGTCACCAGTTTAGCAGAGGAAGGATCTTGATACCTCCTTCTCTATCTGCCTGTCCCCTGACTGCCCAGCAGCAGGCTATGCCTGACTGCATGCCTACGTAGGTGCCTGGTCACCACAGAGTGCCCTGGCTGCCAGCATGCTATTCCAGGCCAATAGGAGAACCCTGAGGTAAAGTACCCTGGGGCCAATCATAGGTGGAAATGTCTCTTTAATGGTCAGAGAGACTGTATCTTTGGCTCCTTTTCATTGGTTCAGGCCAACTGAAGGCTTTCTCGACTCTCAGCCAATGCTGAGCCATAAGACAACAGGCGTGGGCTTGGCTCCTGGATCTTGTTTTCCTCTGGGGCTGATGGGTAGCCCTGCCTCAAGGGCTTCCCTGTCTCACCATTGTCATCCCTGACTGAAAATTTTTGACATGAACACAGAAGGCATGAGGAGCAGGACCTAATCAATGCCACCCAAAGAGAGGTAGGCATGCTGGGGGCCAGGGGCCATGCCTGGGCCTAGCCCCTGCAGGTGAGTGCAGGTGAATCAGCAAAGGGAGAGAACAGGCAGGGAGAACTGGTGGGAATGGGCACTTTGAGATTGAAGCTAAGGGCATATCCTGACAGGTCAAACACTTATTACTTCCTTCCCACAAGCCATGAGTATCTAAGTGGCTCTCTCAAAGTTTTCTGACTTGGAGAAAAAAAAGAAAAGAAAAGAATATCTAAGTGGCTTGTCCAAAACCTTATGGTGCCCTCTCTGCTCTTGCCCTATAGCCCCAACCACAGCCAAGGAAATGTTCCTCCCAAGAGAGTGAGAGAAGCTTGTTGGATAAAGTGTGTTAGCTCCCAATTGGGAACTGCATTCCCTGTCTTAGGATGCCCACAATATCCAGAGATAGACTCTGCACTCCAAAGACATGTGGATTCCATAATCTTTTCTTCTAACATATCAGACTATAGCCTAACCAGCTCCTCATATGCTTCAAGGAAGTCTAGGATTGTGGATTCAAACCTGCATAAACTGGGCAGACTTCATTTTGTTCTCTGACCAATGACACAATTATTAGTCCCGCCAAAAGACAAAGCCCCTAATCTGAGCAGCTGTTTAAGCAACGTGTACACAGGAGGAAGAATGAGAGAGTGAGTATGAAGGGTTCCAGAAAAAGCCTTTCTCTATTTTTGTAGATATTCAAACATCTACTGAGTATCTTTTATGAGGCAGGCACTCTGCTAGATGCTAAGGGGACAAAGAGGAATAAGACACATAAGTTTTAGTGAATACCACCAGAGCAGAGCAAAGGGAGAGAGTGTTTTTAGAATTGGTGATAGACTACCTTAATTCCTTTAATGGTTGTCCTGCTGTTATAGTTGGCTTTGCAATGCTCCATAACTGGCCCTTGACAAAACTGGTCACAAACGTCTGTCTTCAATGTCTTTAAGGAGCTCCCCTATTAAAACTTTCAGAATAGAATTTGCTACAAAATTGCTATAAGACCTTGGGCAAGTCAATTCTCAGTTCTCTTCTCCTTAAAATAAAGGCTCTGCACTAGGGGCTGTGAATTCCTTTCCAAATCTAATAGACCACCTAAGAATCTGTAGTAGCAATCATTTACTTCTTAGTATAAATTTAAATAGCTATGTTCTTTATGGATTTAGCTACATTTTAAGCTTTGTCTCCAATTGTACAATGAAAGATTTTGTCACTTAGTAAAGAAATTGCGGGGATCTGCCTACAAGAGGGAGAAGTATTTGTGGAAGGGAAATGAGGAGGAAAGCAGTTATAATAAACCTCCCCAATATCCTAACATCCTCTTTTCTCGGGCTATAGGACCCTGCATTCTATTGAGGCTAATCCCAACAGATTACTTAGTTCCTGATAAAAAGAATCATTAAAAAATAAGCCCTTTTGGAGGATTACAATGCTCTAACACCAAGGAACAGTTGCAACAATGAGCATGAAAAGTTCTGAGCACATATCACACAGGCTCAGGATACAGGGATTTCAACAGCATCTTTGCCCATTGCTCTTCCCTCCTGCCCATTTTGGGTTCTTTTGGAGCCTGGATCTCAGTCCTACTGGCCATGAATATTTTGAATGATGCAAGGTCAGGAAAAGGGACAATGATTCAGAAATGCACATCATTCCTTAAGTATACTTAATTGTAAAAGACACCTAATCAATCCAATCCCCTGTCCGAATGTGGCAGCTAAGGAAGGCAAAGGAAAGCTTTTGCATTTCACTCCAAACCAAAATAACAAGCCAAAGGGGGGAAGGGAGAGGTGAGGATCAATGAACCCAATCAATGATCTATATTAATGTTTCTTATATGATAGTGCTGATTTGCAGCTCTTCAGGTGCCAAATGACATCTTGGAAACATTACTCCATCCCCCAATCGATGTAATAATTAGATAGCATAAATGGCTGCTCTGTGCTCACTGCCAGCCCAAGAGACAAATGTTATCTGTGAGCCAATCAATCTTTCCCTCCATTAAAGTTTCAACGTGAATCAGCAATCATGCTATGGAGGTCGAAAGCCACCCAAATGAGTGAAAACTGGCAAAGATGAATTTCAGGAGTGGATTATAATGTACTATTTCCCAGCAGGGTGTATATGGTCAGAACCTGAGCAAGTACATGAACAAATCTGCAACTAGACATATCCCCTAGGGCCAGAAGAGGAGAGCACAGGCATCTTCTCCAGGACTTTGCTTTCTCTCTATTTCAGGTGTCTTCATACTTAAACAAAGGGGCTGAGGAGAGCATGGCAGGAGAAGGCATTAGACATTTGGTATTAGTCCTTGTGATAGGCTGAATACTGTTATCCCAAAATATCCACATTCTAATTCCCAGAACCTGTGAATATTACCTGCTATGAGACTTTACAGATGTGATTAAGAATCTTGATAGAGAGATTATCTTGGATTATCCAGCTGGAACCTAAATGCGATAAGTGTCCTTGTAAGTGAGTCAGAGGGAGAGACAAAAGAAGAGAGGAAGGCCATGTGACCACAGAGGCAGAGATTAGAATGATGTGGCCACCAGCCAAGGAATGCCAGCAGCCCAGCAGCCACCAGAAGCTGGAAGAGGCAAAGAACGTATTCTACCCTAGAGCCTCTGGAGGGAGCTCAGCCATGCCAGCACCTTGATTTTGGCCCCATGAAACTGATATTGGACTTCTGGCCTCCAGAAAGTGAGGTAATAAATTTGTATTGTGTTAAGCCACAAAGTATGCAGTCATTTGTTACAACAGCCCTAGGAAGCTAATGTAGTCCTCCATTACTAAGCCATGGTCACAGGTAGAATGATAAACAGGCTTCCTGTTGTAGTGTGAAGAGCATCAAAATCCTCCTCTAGCCAAAATAAGCCCTCTATCTATCATGATACAGTGCCAAGCACTAGAAATCAAAAATTTACATATATATGTCAGCATTTCCACTTTTTTTGGTAATTCTTTCTTGCTGCTACATTGCAAACAGTTCATATAAACCCTTGTCTTCCATTAGTCCTTTTGCATGAATTTATATATCAAATTACCTCCAGCCACCAGGCAGGCCTTGGGGGGACAGGGAGGGACACTGAGCAGGTAGGGAAGTACAGTAAATATGTCTAAATTGAAACCACAATTGGGCTCAAATCAAATCTCTTTTAGTAATAACACTAAGTAGGGCCTTTAGGAAAACAAGTCATGGCAGAACTAACTTAATTTACTCTTCTGATAAGGTTACAAGGCTTGTAGATCAGGAGAATGTTGTAGACAGGATGCATCTGGATTTTAACAAGGCTTTTGACTTTGACTCCCATGAGCCCATTGTAGATCAAGTGAAGAAATACAGACTGCAGGTGAGACTCCAGAAGTAGCAGGCAGCTGCTAATATAGTGAATCAGGGTATCTAGTGACAGGTCACAGGTCTCTATATCAGTCCCAGTCAAATCACCCTTATTCAATGGCTCATGTGAAAATGAAGACAGACAGCATTCTATCTGAGAGTGAGGATGCTGGGAAGCTAGAGGGTCCAGCTAACAGGTTGGTTGGGAGAGTCAGGATCCAAAACAATTTCAGTAGGCTGGAGCAGAGCTGACCTCTGTGAAATGCAGTGTCTGGCATTAGGAATCCAAAATTCACATGTACTAAGACAGGTTTATATACAGAGCAGCCTTCAGGGTACAGAGGAGGGCAGCAGGAAGACAGCTGGATGAGTCAGAAGAATGCTGAGGCTGGTTAAGTGAAGCCAGTATGTGTCTCCCCAGAAACAAAAGTGAACCATGTTCCCACTTGATTATTTCTCATTGTCTGGGCCATAGCAGGGTTCAGTTCTGGACAAGATTCATTTTGCCTCCCAGATGTATGTTTTCTTTAAAAAGATTAAAAAAAAAAAAACAAGGGAAGGAGGGAAATGGTCAAAGTGTATGAAGTTTCAGTTAGGATGAATAAGTTCTGGAGATCTATTGTACAGCATAGTGATTATAGTTAATAATAATGTATACTTGAAAATTGCCAAAAGAGTTCTTAAAATGTTCTCCTCCCCCAATACACAAAATAAGTATGTAAGGTGATGAATATGTTAAATAGTTTTATTTAATCATTTTATAACGTATACATATATCAAAACATCACATTGTACACTGTCAATATATACAATTTTTATTTGTCAATTATACCTCAATAAAGCTGAAGAGAAAAAATATCAATGCATATAAAGTAAAAATTGGCAGTCTTACCCTCTTCTAGCCCCTAGTCCTAAATGTAATCACTGTTAACAGAGTAGTGAATATCCTTCCACACTTGTTTCTCTATGAAATTATTTGTTATATACAATTTATTAACACAAATGCTGTACACATTGTTCCTGGCCTTCCTTTTAATTTGACAATAAATATATCATGGGCATTTTGCCATGTCAGTGATTATAAGAGCTAATAATTATTGAATATTTTCCATGTGCCAAGCACAATTCTAAAAGTATTTCATGTTTTTAGTCATTTAAAACTCACAATAACCCCCATGAGATATATACTATTATTATTATCCCCAGAGAAAAGAAAACAGATTTAGAGAACTTTCCCAAGATTACACAATTTAAAATTGCATAGGCTGGATTTGAGTTCAGACCTCTCTGGTTCTAGAGCCTACTCTCTTAACATCTACATCAAACTGCTTGTTAGTGCTTTAAGGGCTACCTTACTTTAAAAAATAAAGCATAGGAGTTTATTGTATCTACTTCTTAATTTGTTTAATTTATCCTATATTAGCAGACATAGATTGTTTTCTTATTGAAACACTTCTCAGAACCTTTAATATTGCTAATGTGCAATGAATCTCCTCAGAAAGGGACATAGAAGGCAATCTGTCCAAAATTCCCTTAGCCATGGCATCCTTTTTTCCTCACAGAGTATTGGAGAGACCAGAGCTTTGGGCATCAAATTTTGGTGTGCATCTGCATCATCTGGGATGCTTTTCAAATGCGGATCCCAGGCCTTGATTAAAATGCTTCTGATGTGGGTAGTTTATAGACCACACATTGAGAAATGCTACTGTGTGTTATGAGATTAATCTCTGACGTACAAAATGAATGTGAGTGGCTACATAACCACAGTTTTAGATAGACCAAAGGCATGAGTAGCTGGGGGAGAGAAACACTCTTCCCTCCTTGGGCCACCTATCATCAGACCCTTATCCACTCCAATGCCAGAAACCTGCAGCTCAGTGAAGCATTACTTTGGGGTTTCAAGTGATATAAATTCCCCGGGTACTAAGGTACCAGCTGCCATCAAACAACTCCATTTCCCTCAATGCGGAACTGTGCCACTACTTAAAGTATAAGATAACAATAGGTGAAAATTTCTAGGGTGTTCTTTTCACGTAGATTTGAACTCTTACTACTGGGACCACTCTCTTTCAGTTTCTATTATCTATATCATCTATAGAAATATTAGGAATAGCTTCTAATGCAAACATCTGCAGACCAAGAATTAACCCAATAAAGACAAAAACAAATATGGGAGAATAAGTGGTTTTGATATTTTTTTTTCTTAAACAGTGAGCTTGGAAAAGTACAACATGACCTGTTCATGCTCTCAAGTTATATTTAATATCACCAAATCCCATTTGCCCTTGCAGGTTATTGCTTAAGGGTCACCTGGAGTTGAATTGGAGAGGGAGGACTGAGGGGGAAAGGATGGGAGGGGGAAGACAGAGCCAGACTGACCAAATGAGTGCTTAGCAGGGAGGCTCCTAGAAATGCTCATCTCAGGTGTGTGGTTAGGGGGCTTAACAGAGAAGGAGCCAGCATAGCCAAGCCCTGCACTTGAGACCCTCTCCACAAATCACATGCTGGGATTTCCAAAATACCCTTACCTTTAGAATCTCAAAGGGTTCTCACTTGAGCTGCAAGATCAATGGGACATTACTACGAACCCTATTTGACACATGGGAATTTGAAGGTTACAGGATTTGGAAGAGGATATGCCTAGTATACTACACATATCCTAGCGACCTACACAGATCATGATGCAGCAGAAAGTATACTGGAATATACATTTTTATATTTAGCAGAATCTCAAGTATGTCAAATTGCATAGAAAAAAAGCTGGAAGGAAATATGGATCCAATATTTACAGTTATCTCTAGGAGGCTGAATTATGGGTAAATTATATTTTCTTCTTTATATTTGTTTGGGTTTTCCTCTCCCTGCAAAAGTTTTACAGTGGGAATTGTTGCTTTTATACATAGTAAAAAGGTAAATATTAAAGAAAAATGGGGCATCAGCCTAAAGTTCAAGTTACAGCTCTGGCCCTTGCACAAGTTGCTCCACTCCTTGAGACTCAGTTTCCACAGCCATTCTCAAGGCCTTAAGGTTAGGTGGTGATATTGGCTTAGAGAAAAGGGAAGGGGAGGGAAGGTTAAGATTGAGATGCTGCTCTAGTTGGGGTTATCTTGGAAAGTGGAGATACTGTTTTCTGACCTCAGAGATGGTGGCTATGAGAATGCTTTGCAAATTGTCAACAGCTCTTATGCAAATGACAACAGTAATTGCCATCAAAGACCCCTGCTACCCCTCAGACATGCTCATGGACACACACACTCCTTCCTCAAACTGCTTGAAAATCCATACTTTGGCTCAATTTTCCCTTCCAGTTCCCTGCAATATTGCCCTGATGATCTCATTACCAACTGCAGGCAGAGTCTGTCCTTTGCTTGTTACTAGCCAGTCTAGCTACCTTGGACTCCCCGCCATATCTGAGCTCTTCCTCCTATAGATTTTTCTGTCATTAACAAGTGTCATCTACATAACTTTAAGTCATGTCCCAGGGCTCTGCAGCAGCCAGCATAGTTATTTTTAAAAAGCAGCCTGGTCCAACAAGGACAGAATCCAGCTCTCTTTATTCCAAGCCAGATTAATTACCATGTTAATGGCAATTCCTCACCTGTGTCCAGATTCTATTGTTTGCAAAGAAACTGTTTACTCCATATCTTTCTGGGGCCTCACAGCAATATTTGGAGGGAGGTAGAGCAGGAATAGGCACTCCTGTTTACAATACACAGAGAGGGCAAGTGGCCTGTCCTGTAATCACAGAGAGTGGGTAACAGACAATATTAGGAGTCAACATTAGGAGTCAAACCAGACCTTATCCCATGCCAAAGTCAGGCTCTTTCCATCATACCATGCCATTAGCTCACAGATGGATGTGGAGAAATGAGATCACAGAAAATGAGTAACTATGCACCTGACCAACAAGAGACTTGGCACAATATATAGCAAAACCTTTTTCTTGTTGGAGTAAGACAAGACATGAGTTAGATTAAGATCTCATCTGGGAGCCAGAGATGGGAAAGTTCTCTCTCTGAGATTAGCACTGGACTGTACCACAAACCGTCTTTTCCTTCATTCATCCATTCACTTATTCATTCTATAAGCATTTATTGGACATATTGTGTGTCAGGCACTGTGCTTAGTGTTGGTGGATGAGACACAAGAAAGGGAGAACATGGTCCAGGCAGACCCTTGAGGAATTCATCATAGTCTAAACTGGAAACCAACATGGCTAACTCCAAATACACAGCAAAGAAGGATTCGTACCATGAAAAAGTAAAATGCTCTGGTAGTATAGAGGGAAGATTCAGATCTTTTCGGGAAATCTGGGATGACTTTCTGGTGTATGATATTGACATATAAAGGATGAGTAGAATTTGAAGAAATAGGAAATGGGTGGGGGTGGGGAGCTGCCAGGAAAAGACAACAGCATGATGTCGGCACAGAGCGAAGAAACCAGACAGATTAGATGGGAATTGGTGGATAACTCTATTTTGATGAAGCTGGTATTTGATATAAAAAAGAAAAGATAAGATGGGAAGATATGTTTGGGCCAGATTGTATTAATAGTAAGTTTTGAATACTGCATCTCAGCATCAGCTTCCACCCTTCTCAGAGGCCAGCAGTAGTGGCTGCATAAGGAAGAATCTGGGAAAAGATATGAAAAATGGATGCTGCTCACTTGGATCCAGAAGCTAAGAAAAAAATAGTGATGACTACATGGCTTAAAAACAGAGGAAGCCACACTGAATCTCCTTGGTATGGTTAGGAATAATGGCAAATTGCTGTCAGAGAAAACTCTCAATTTCCTTCACTGAAATCTTTGCCTTGGCACCTTCTACAGTTCACTTTCTATGCCTTTACTTCTGCTAAACTTTATACCTGTACTTTCTTCCTCAGCCTCTCTCCCATCAATTCCACTTGTTGAGAACATGGATTCATTTTTTTCAAGGTGTCTTCTCTTCCCTTTGCTTCAGTGGTCCCCAGTTCCCTGTAGTTGAAGACACTGATATCTGTTTCTGCTCAACCTCTTCCTGGCTCTTCCTTGGCTTACCCCTTGAGAGTTAATCTCCAGAGTTTAGTTCTTGCTCCTCTTTTCATAGCCTAATTTGAATATACCATTCCTGGGCAATACGGTCCACAATCATAGTTGCAACTACTATGTCAATTACCTGTCAATCTACATCTCCTCTCTTCTGGGTCCCAACCCCACACATCCAGTTGCCTATTAGGCATCTCTATCTTCATGTACCACACTTAACTCCAACTCAAAATATCTTCCACCATTCCAGAAGAAATACTCTTCCCACACAAAATGAGCTTTTCCACCTAAAATCATATACCTTGTCACTCAAATCAGGCACCTGGAAATTTTTCTTGACACTCCCCACTCAATGTCCCTCAGATATCCAATCAACCAGTAAGTCTTGAAGATTCTACTTCTTTAATATTGGGTGAATATGTCTGCTTCTCTCCACCTTCCTGCTGATATCTCATCTGGATTCCTAAAATAACCTTCTAACTGATTTCCTTGACACCAAATAATGTGCCACAATTCTCATGCCAGCCCTGAGTCAGCACTCTTCTCAAACATCACCTCTTCCAGGAAGCATTTCCTGATTTCTCCCAACCAGTTCTCTCTTCACATAGATCTTGCTCAGAAAATAATGGAATTAAATAGCATCCCATAGCCAAAGAACCTCAGAAATGCTGATGCTATGTCCTGTTTCTGTAAGAGGATATGAGGACAAGGAAGATCAGCACTTCCAAAAATGTTTTCCAGGTGTACAGTGCTGTGGAGAATCCTGAGGGTACATGTATGCCCAAGGGAATAGGGGCTCAGAGCTTGGGAGTAGGCTCTACAGGAGCATCCAACTCTGAAAAATCCACACTAATCCACCTCCAAACACTCTGAATTTTCTAATTTCACCCTTTTCCTTTGGCTTTCTCACTGAAGATGTGACCTACTGTTGCAGGGATTTGAGAAATAAAATGCATCATTAATCAAAAGTTACTCTCCCCTAAAAAAAAATATTAGCTCTTTTGGGTAGTTAATTGCATTATCAGAACGAACAGCTCATCCTCTTTTACAAGGGCTTTAAACCCTGATCGTCTAATAAGTGCAGGAATTATAGTTAATCTAGCTCAAAATTTAATTATGATGAGTCATACATCACAAAGCAAAGCACACAGGGGCAAAAAAATCTCTGGTGAAGTCATGTCCAGCTGACCTTGACCCCAGGCCTGCTGGCTCTTTCTAAGTGAGAAATTGGAAATCCTTCCTGTTTGTGAGATAGCAGGGCCATCCAAACAAGACCCACCCCAGTCTACCTCAGAAATCTTACAGGAAAGCCTGCCTTAATCAAATCTTACCATGAAAAGGCCCAGAAGCAATTCTCCCTCTGGACTCTGCCTTTCCAGATCTTGTTAGAGTGTTATGCAGTTAGATTGGAAGAACACTACTGCGGTAGATCCAGGCTAGGACAGGGTATTCAAGAATTTTGTGAGACCTTCAATTTCAAGAATGCATCTAAATATAGTTTTGAAGACTCTCCAAGTTGACAGGGACCTAAAACATCAACAGTTCTCCCATGTGATATGGCTTTGTGTTCTCAAATTCTCCTGATTGTTCACAGAACTGAAGATAATCTTCCAGGTATTTTCTGAGTAAAAAAGGATAATCAGCCTAATTCATTTGGAATTGTCCACTTCTAATAATGTGGTTTAAGAAGTTATTATCTCTCTGAGCAGTTACTGGTACCTAAATTATTTTCTCCCTGATTGTTTAAATTATTTATTTGTATGCATATGCAGGTTGTACTCAATTGCATCACTTTTCATTAATGCCTGCTAAATTCTGTATGTCGTATTTAACCCATTATTCCAGCTTGTAATGACTTTGGGGAATATTCTTTCTGCCCTCCAAAATAACTGCTGTCTTTTGTTGCTCCTTGTCATCTGTACTATTGAAAAGCAATCCTTTTGTTTCCTGCCTTTTGGAAGTCATTTATATTTCGTCTCTACCATTTCAAAGGGTACCAAGCTCTATATATTTATTTCCAGCTGAGAGTATTAAGAGAGCCTATTATTTGTCCTTATCTTTCTTTTCAGCCTCTAAGTTGACTTCCTTCTCTTGGTATTTTGAGGCTTAGAAAAAAAGGTTTTGCTCTAAACCTTCCACGATGATAGACGTGTTAGTCATATTCCCCTCTCCTCCATTTCCCTTATCTGTTGTTGTGTAACAAGCCATCCAAAATATAGTGGCCTAAAGCAACAATTTTATTTCATTTACAATTTCATGGATGAGGAATTTGGGAAGGAAGGCCGTGCCTGGTGGTTTGTCACTGATTCATGTGGAATCAGCTGAAGAGCTAAGGCTAGACACTCCACTTTCATTATAGCTTCTTCACCTACATGTCTGTCTCCTCAAGGTCTGGCACCTTGGCCTCTCCCTGTCAACATGACATCTCAACCTCCAGGTCCTCTTAATATGACTTGAGTTTCTCATAGCATTGGTGGTCTCAGGGTAGTCACATGTTGGCTACCTTTCAAAAAGTAGGAAGTGGAAATTGCCAGAGCTGTTAAGAGATATTCCAAGAACTGTCACAGCATCACTTCTATTGTATTTTATTGGCCAAAGCAGTCATAGGTCCCACCTAGACTCAAAAAGGTAAAAAAATAGACTCTACCTCTTAATGGAAAAATTTCATTGCAGAACAACATGTGGAATACGAGATATTGTAGCTATCTTTGAAAAATACAAACGTCTATATCTTCTATAGATTTTCAGACTTACTTTAAAATACATCTGGAAAAACTGGACAAGAACAGAGGAACCTCAAGGGAGAAAGATTTAAGGAATTGGAGTATTTAACTTAAAAATAGTATAATGTAGTGGATAGAGCAAGGATTTAAATTCATAAAAATCTAGATTCAAATTCTGCCACACCTCTTACTAATTTTATACCCATGGAAAAGTTACAGTATACATCAATAAACATTTATTAAGCACCTTTCATATTCTAAGCCTGTAGTCCCCAACCCCCTGGGCTGCAGCCTGGTACTGGTCTGTGGCCTGTTAGGCACCTGGCTGTGCATCACTGTCTGAGCTCTACCTCCCCAGCCACCCACCCCATGACCCTCCATCTGTGGAAAAATTGTCTGCCATGAAACTTACGAACTGGGGCCGCAGAGCAGGAGGTGAGCAGTGGGTAAGCGAGCGGCAGCTTCTTCCATATTTGCAGCCACTCAGCTCCCCATCACTGGTATCAGTGCCTGAGCTCCACTCCCCACCATCCTCCCCTCACCTCCCCCACACCATCCATGGAAAAATTGTCTTCCATGAAACGGGTCCCTAGTGCCAAAAAGGTTGGAAACCACTGTTCTAAGCATTCTGCTAGAAACCTAGAGATATATCAATGACTAAAACAATGTTTAAGCCTGAAAGAAGCTCAAAGTATAGTAAGGAAGACTGGCATAAATAAATACTTGCAATAGAATATAATAAATAATAGAGGTACATGAAATTTGGTGGCTCAAAGAAAGGAGTTGTTCCTTGGTTGCTGAGGAAGTGCTTCATAGAAAACTGAACTGTTGAGCTGGGACTAAATGAGTAAGTAGGAGTTTGCCATACAGAAAGACGAAAAGAATATTTTAGGCAGAGGGAACAGCCTAAGCAAAAACAGAGGTATGAAACAGCATAGCTTCTCCAAGGAACAGTGAATAGTTCATCATGGATTATGTACATAGAGGAGCTGTAAAAACATATATTAGTGAACTACACAAAGGATTATGGGAGTCTGTGTAGACTATATGAAGAAATTCAAACTGAATCTTGTTGGCCATAGGGAAATTAGAGAGTGACATGATCAATTTTGTGTAATAGAAAGTTATTCTGCAGCAGGCAGAGTGGAAGAAAGATTGGAAGAGGTTTATAAAGGCAGGGAGATTATTGTAATAATGTGGATAAGACCCACAGCTTGAGCCAATGCAATGGCAGTTTTCATAGAGAAAAGTAGAACCACCTGAGTGATGTGAAGAAGATAAAATTGACAGAGGGTAGTCATCAAATAGATATTGGGGTTGAAGAATAGGAAGGGTCCTGAATGAGACCCATGTTTCATCTTTTGCTAACCAGTTGTTTTGTGTTGCTATTTACAGTGATAAAACATATAAGAGGGCCGGGCGCGGTGGATCAGGCCTGTAATCCTAGCACTCTGGGAGGCCGAGGCGGGAGGACTGCTTGAGCTTAGGAGTTCGAGACCAGGCTGAGCAAGAGCGAGACCCCCGTCTCTACTATAAATAGAAAGAAATTAGCCAAACAACTAAAAATAGAAAAAATTAGCCGGGCACGGTGTGGTGTGTGCCTGTAGTCCCAGCCACTTGGGAGGCTGAGGCAGAAGGATCGCTTGAGCCCAGGAGTTTGAGGTTGCTGTGGGCTAGGCTGACACCACGGCACTCTAGCCCGGGCAAGAGAGTGAGACTCTGTCTCAAAAAAAAAAAAAAAGAAAGTATAAGAGGAGATAATAGTTTCTGTATGAGCTAAAGTGTCTTTGGATCAAGCAGGGGAAATGTCAAATAGGCAGTCAGTAATACTGGAATACTGAATTATCTGGGCTAAAGACAGTTTTGGCAGTGATCAGAATAGAATGGTAACTGAAGCCCTGGAAGTGAATGAGTGTGTAGAGTGGGAAGAAAAAGTGGCACAACAAGATTCCTGAGGGAACATAAGTGTGTAAGGGATAAATGGAAAAAGAGGAACATACAGAGAAAAGATTACTGAATTTGAAGACACAGTATTAGAAATTTAAAATTAAACAAAGAGAGGAAAAATGAAAAATATTGACATAGAATTAGTGAGCTGTGAGATAATTTCAGTCAGCTTAATAGACGCAATTATAATTAGAGTCATCAAAGGAGGAGGGAAGAACAGAAAAATATTGGAAGAAAAAAATGGCTGAATATTTTTCAAATTAGATAAAAATTATGAATCCACAAATCTAAGAATATGAACAAATCCCAAGCACAAAAAGCATGGAAAACTATACCAAGGCACATCATAATTTAATTACTTAAAATCAGTGATAAAGGTAATCTTAAAAGAAGGTAGTGTAAGGGAGTCAGGGGGTGGGATCAGAGGGTTGGAGACACATTACACACAGAAAAACAAATATAAGAATAACAGCAGATTCCTCAATGGAAACAATGCAAGTCAGAAGACATAAAAAAAAATACCTTTAAAAGATAAGCTGTTAACTGTGCTAACAACAGACACAGGAAAGCTAGAGTGGCTATTTCAGCACAAGCAAAGTAGATTTCAGGTCAATAAGGGTCATTTCATAACGTTAAAGAGGTCAAGTCATCAAAAATACACAACAATCTTACATGTTATGCATCTAATAATAGAGGTTTAAAAACACATGATACAAACACTGATAGAGTTTAGACAGATTCACAATTACAGTTGGAGATTTCAATATCCTTCTGTCATAGTCCATTTTGTGTTGCTATAAAGGAGTACCTGAGGCTGGGTAATTTATAAAGAAAAGAGGTTTATTTGGTTCATGGTTCTTCAGGCTGTACAAGAAGTATGGAGCCAGCATCTGCTTCTGGTGCTGACCTCAGGCTGCTTCCACTCATGGCAGAAAGTGAAGGGAAGCCAACATGTGCAGGGATCACATAGCAAGAGAAGAAGCAAGCAAGGGAGGGAGGTGCCAGGCTCTTTTTAACAACCAGCTCTCCAAGGAACACATTAGAGTGAGAACTCACTCACTCCCACCTCAGGAAGGGCACTAATCTATTCATGAGGGATCTGTCCCCATGACCCAAACACCTCCCATTGGGTCCCACCTCCAACATTGGGAATCAAATTTCAACATAAGGTTTGAAGGGGTCATACATCCAAACTATAGTACCTTCTCTTAATAAATGATAGAAGACTAGACAGAAAGTCAGTGAGGTTAGGGAAGACTGGAAATGAAATTGACTTAAAGCTGGGCATGGTGGCTCATGCCTGTAATCCTAGCACTCTGGGAGGTGGAGGCGGGTGGATCGTTCAAGGTCAGGAGTTCGAGACCAGCCTGAGCAAGAGCGAGACTGTGTGTCTACTAAAAATAGAAAGAAATTAATTGGCCAACTAAAATATATAGAAAAAATTAGCCACGCATGGTGGCGCATGCCTGTAGTCCCAGCTACTCAGGAGGCTGAGGCAGGAGGATCACCTGAGCCCAGGAGTTTGAGGTTGCTGTGAGCTAGGCTGACACCACAGCACTCTAGCCCAGGCAACAGAGTGAGACTCTGTCTCAAAAAAAAAAAAATTGACTTAAATGACATTTATATAATACTCCACCCAAAAGTATCAGAATAAATATTTTTCCAAGTACATATAGAACGTTTATCATTATAGACCATATTCTGGCCCATGAAACAAGCTTGAATATTTTCTTTAAATATTAAAATCATACAAATATGTTATTTGACCAAAATAGAATTGAATTAGAAATCAGTAACAGAAAGACATCTGAAAAGTCCCCAAATATTTTTCTTAGAAAACTAACTAATACACCTAAATAACTCACAGATCAAATAGGAAGTCACAAAAAATTGAAAATATTTTCAACTGAATGAAAATGATAATACAAGATAGTAAATCCTGTAAATTGCAGCTAAGGCAGTGCTTAGAGGGTAATTTATACCATGAAAGGCTATATTTGAAAAGAAGAAAGGTCTCATATCAATGATCTGAATGTCCACCTTAAGAGATTATAAAGTAAAAGCAAATTAAGCCCAAAGTAAGGAGAAAGAGGGAAATAGTAAAGATAAAAGTAAAAATCAATAAAATATAAAACAGAAAAACAATAGAAAAAAATCAATGAAATCAAAAACTAGTTCTTTGACTAGATCAGTAAAATTGATAAGCCTCTAGCCAGACTGATCAGGAAAAAAAGAAAGAAGACACAATTCATCAATATCAGGAATGAGAGCGATGACAGGACTACAGATTCTACAGACAAAAAGGGATAATAAAAGAATATTATAAACAGTTTTAAGCTGATATTTCAACAACTTAGATGAAAAAATTTCTTAAAAGACATAAACTACCACAGCTCACTCGAGAAGATATAACTTGTAATTCCGAATATCTATTAAAGACATCAAACTTGTAGTTAAAAACTTTCCCACATAAAATTCTATGTCTAGATGGATGTTCCGGTAAATTCTGCCAAACACTGAAGAAAGAAATACTATATGTACATAACATTGCTGAGAGAAATTTTAAAAGACCTAAATAAATGGAGAGATATATCATGTTTATGGGTCAGTATTCAATATTGTTAAGCTATTCATTCTCTCCAAATTTATGTAGAGATTCATCATAATTCCATTCAAAATCCCAGCAGGCTTCTTTGTAGGCACTGACAAGCTGATTCTAAAGTTTACATAGGAATTCAAAGGACCTATATATGCCCCAAACAACTGTAGTAAAGAATGAATAACCAACTACCTGTTTTTAAGATTTATTATAAAGGTATAATAGTCAAAACAGTATAGTATTGGTATAAAGACAGACACATATAGCAATAGAACAGAATAAACAGTCCAAAGTAGACCCACACACATATGGTCAATTGATTTTTGACAAGGTATCAAGGCAATTCAATAGGGAAATCTTTTTCTATAGTGCTGAAACTATAGAATGACTATGTACAAAAAATTGGACCCCAGCTATTATCTCATGTAGTTTACACAAATTAACTAAAAATGGAACAAAAACTTAAAAGTAAGAGCTAAAACCATAAAACCTCTGGCAGAACACAGAGTAGAAACTCTAAGTGGCCTTGCATTTGACAAAGATTTTCTAAATACACTATAGTAAGCATGAACTATAAAAGCAAAATCAATAATTGAACTTCATCAAAATTAAAAACTATTGTTCTCTAAAAAACAGTTAATAAAATAAAAATGAATCCAAAGACAGGGAGAATATATTTGCAAACCACATATCCAATAAAAGACTTGTATCTAGAATATATAAAGAATTCTTATAACACAATAATAAGAAAAGAAACAATGCTATAAAAATGGGCAATAGATTAGAATAGACACTTCACAAAAGAAGAAATACAGATGGCAAAGAAGCACATAAAAAGATGTTCAATATCATTAGTCATTAAAGAAATGTAAATCAAAACCCCAGTGAGATACCACTGCATATTCATTAGAATGCCTAAAATGAAAAAGGTCAACCAGACCAATGTTGGTGAGTATGTGGAACAACTGGAAGCTTCATTTATTTCTGGTGAAAATATTAATATAATTGGCACATCCACTTTGGAAAACAGCCAGGTAATTTCTTTAAAAGTTGAACATTCACCTATCCTACA
Source organism: Lepilemur ruficaudatus (assembly GCA_963574885.1). NCBI lineage: Eukaryota > Metazoa > Chordata > Mammalia > Primates > Lepilemuridae > Lepilemur > Lepilemur ruficaudatus. Next base: position 71,860 of record CAUYRT010000906.1, read on the forward strand.
ACCTACTCATTCCTTTCCTAAGTATTTACCCAAGAGAAATGAAATCATATGTCCATACAACAACCCATGAATATTCATTGCAGCTTTATTAAAAATAGCTCCAAACTGTAAGCTACCCAAATGTTCATCAACAGGTGAGTGAATAAATAAATTGTGGCATAGTTGTACAACAGAATGCTACTCAGCAATTTAAAAGAGCAAACTGTTGATGCATACACAACATGGATGAGTCTTAAAAATCATTACTTTGAGTGAAATAAGCTAGACAAAAGAGTACCTACTGTCTGAATTCATTTATATAAAATTCTAGAAAATGCAAATTAATCTGTAGTGACAAAAAGCAGATCAATGGTTGTTTAGGAACACTGTGTGGGATATTTGGTTTACAAAGGGGTATCCTGAAACTTTTGTTGGTGATGGATGTTCATTACTTTGATTGAGGTAATAGTTTCATAGGTGTATACATGTGCCCAAACTCATCAAAATGTATATTTTAAATATGTGCAATTTATCATATTCCTCAATAAAGCTGTAATAAAAAGTAAGATCAAGACTAAAGAGTAACCTTGGTGAGTACAGCACAATGGAGTGTATTACTGAAGGCCAGATCACATTGAGTTTAGAAGACAATAGGAGATGAGGAAGCAGAGATTGAGTATAGACCACTGATTTTAAAACTAAAAGGATGGGAAGAGCTTTTGATGGTAGATGAAGAGGGCAATGGAGTCAAGGAAAGATTTCTAAAGAAGAGGGACAGTTGAGCATATGAATAACCTGAGGTAAGGGGACTAGTAGGGAGGGAGGGATCAAAGACTCAGGCAAGAGAACTGATAACAGTGTAAGCAAAGTTTTAGGGGAGGTGGGAATGGGAAAGAAAAGGGGAGGGGCAACAGAGCAAGGGTAGAGGAACTAGAATAGAAACTTCTAAGACTGAAGGAGTGTTAGCAATA